>VYZS01074985.1:0-40328 GCA_013400695.1 Neodrepanis coruscans
CAATATTCTGGGCTCTTGAGCTGCCCTGGAGCAGCAAAAGGATGTTTGTTCTCAGGGAACAAAGGAGCAGGGGGGGCAGGTTGTGCTGTGACCACTGCAGGGGTGCATGTCACATTCTTCTAGGGGACAACAAGGGCTCCCTTTTCCTCCACAGCTTGTGAGGAAACCCAACTGCCCACGTCAGCACAGGCTGCTCAGAGTCAGTAGGTAAGAACCGGCCAGATGGAGGGTCAGTGCAAGGTCTGGAGGGAGCAACACTCCCAGAGTCTGAAACACATCCTGCTCCTAATCAGCAACAGCCACCAATACCTCATCCCAGCCCACTTGGAGCCCATATTTTCATTTTTTGCAGGGCTGTACAGTGACCCAGGAACAGAATTGAGATGCTCCAATGATGCTGGATTCTCTCTCCCAACAGAGCTGGCAGCTGACTTTGGCTTGGTTGCAAGTGTTTGTTCATAACAACAAAACACCAGCATCACTCTAGGGCTGTAACAACTGCCAGCTGTCAGGATTTCTGGGCTGGACACACACAGGAAAGGAGAGGAGGTGTGTTTCAGGGAACCTGCTGGCAGTGAGCATTCCCACTGACACAGTCTGTGAGCTGAGATGGAGGGAGCTGCACAAACAGCTGGGCACATCTGTCCAGCCCATGGAAACCCCTGCATGGAGAGTACCAGGCAAGCAACCTCCAAGCTTCAATCTGCTGGGACAGGCAAGTCAAATTCAGCTGTTTCCTGGCTCTGAACAACAATCCTAGGGAAGAGCTGGGATCAGATGGGAACCATGAAGGCTGTCACCTCCAGTCCACAGTGTCAAAGCACCTCCTGTCCATCCACAGCCATGGAAAGAGCTCATGGAAAGTTTTCAGCCTCCAGTTCTCTCTACACAGCCATAGCTGAGCACAGCCTGCCCATCAGGGTTGTGCCAAATGGGATTAAAGGAGCTTGTTTAGACTAATGGACCCCCTTTTCCTGCTGACACTCATTGGGAGTATGGGACTGTGCAAGCTGTGTGCACTTGGCCCAGGGGGCTATTGCAGCCAGGGTGCAGCTGTGAACCCATCAGGTTCCTCAGCACACCTTTTGTGGAGCCCAAGCCCAAAACTGGCTGGTTCCTGTTTCTCCCACCAGGAACCAGCCACAGCAGCAGTAAAGGAATATGCATGCACTGTGCCCCTGCCCAGACCCTGAGACATCCTGGGGAAAAAAACCCTAGAATTGATAGAATTTGGGCTTAATTGTTTGTCTTTGCCTTGCATTTATGAAAAACCCAGTTTGTCCAGCATTTAACACTGGTGGGTGCTCAGTCTGGGGCTGCAGTGCATTGAGGAAGTTTAGGAACAGTTTTCTATAAGGAGCACTATTGAGTCGTGTCTCCTGTCACTGTGCTGGGGTGGTTTTGGAGGTGTTTCTGGGTGCTTTTTGAGTTTGGGAGGTGACATCCCACTGCTCCCTGCTTTGCACACACTGGGCCTGGCCTATCCTTCCACCCTCAGAGCTTTGCTGTATTGTAGCAATGGTGCAAAACACAGAGCACCTCATATATTTGGAGTGGAGAATGTGTCTCCTGAGAAAGACTATTACACAGCTCTGGTAGCAGGGAAGGCAGCAGGAGTGGGAAAAGGGGCAGTGGTGACACCCATGCAGATGTCAACCCTTGGGACACCAGCACGGTGGTCCTCTGGACTGGTACCAAACACTGGGAATGGAACCAAACACTGGGAATAGAACCAACACTTGCTCTCAATAAAATTTATAAGTGCTCTTTTACCAGGGGCATATCAAAAACTTGTTTCAGAGTCAGAGATCAACCACCTGGAAGTCACCAGCTGCAAGAATTTTGCACCCTAATATTCAATCGAGTCTGTTTTCAGGGACAAGAGGACGGACAGCAAAGCTCCCTGGAGCCGTGTCCCGACGGAAGCCGTGTCCTGCTATTGCCACCTCGTGGGGCCTCGCAGCAATGACCTGGTCACCAACACGGGCGATGGCTCAGGTGGGAACTGGAGCTCCCTCGTCCCAGCAGGTACCGCCCGGGCTCTCCCAGGGCAGCCGCAAACAGAACCGGGGGAAGCAATTTCCGAGCTCACGAAGTGCTGTGCCTGCCCTGCAGAACTGCGTGGGTACAGAACAGTCCTCACTTCAGGCCAAAGGAGACATTGCTACAGTGTCCTGTTCTCTGTTCCAGTGCCATCCTTGCAGGATTCAAAGGGGGGAAAAAAAAGCTCCAAACGCACAACTGCTACCTGACCTTGCTGCCCCTTGCAATCGGGAAATGTATGAGACATTCTTTGTTTGCTGAATAATTCCTCCTTTAAAACAGCAAAGGAACTAGGTAGGTTTTACACGGCCTGATAAGATTTAGGACAACAAAATAAGATTTAGCTCCTACTTCCCACAGATCCTTGTCCTAAATACGAGGAGTTCTCCTGCCTTTTATACAGCCCATAACACAACCAAGACGCTCACCCACGGGTGCACTAGGAAGGGCTTTTAGCAGCTTTCTTCTGCTCTTTGTTGTAGAAAGCAAACACACAAATCTTCCAGGAGCTCTTCTAGGACTCCTGGGATTCTCGGTTAGCCAGGAAAAGCACAAAACCAATGCTGAGGTCCAAGGGGGAGTCAGGCTCCCCCAGCAACTGGAGGTGAACCGTGGGGTCGTTGCCACAGCTGCAGGTCTGCTGGGCTCCACTGTGGCTCCCCTGGCCCAGCCCCAGCGAGTCCCTCCCTGTCCCCTCACTCACACACTGGGAACTTCCTAAAGGAGCCTTTCCCAGATCCTCCTGCCTTCACTCCTGCTCTGGGAACTCATTGTCTGGGCTCACTCCGAAACCGCCCGTGCTCAGGGAAAGGAGTTGTCCTGCAGAGTTCAGCCCCGAGTCCAGGCAGTGCTCACTCCTGCTGCTTGGAACACTGATCCCTGGGTTACTCAGACTACTGTTTTCTTCTTCCTCCTCCTTCTCTTGGGGCTTTTTTTCCCTTCCTAACCTTGTAACTGCTCTGCCTTGTGATTCTTGGTGATGTGAGTTCTGTGTTTTCCTGTGTTTAAACCATTGCTGTGTTGCCCCAGCCATTTTACTCTCATTTCTCCCCCTGCTCCCTTCTCCCTCCTGGCTCAGCAGCCCTCTCCTGCACTCACGTGCTGAGGTGGTTGTGATAACAACGGCTCCTTCTGCCTCTTCCTGGTAAATCTGGCTTGGATCATGGGCTTTGGCATTATCTGTCCAGGCTTTGCTGAGATCCTGAGCAGGTAGAGCACAGGAGGTGTTTCTCTGCTGGAAACGAGGTTTCTGCCTTGAAAAGGGAAGGACTGCTTTCCCAGGAATGTCTTTCAAAGGATACATGCCCAATGTGGGAAGAGGCAAAGGCAAAACTGTGTTCAGGTGAGTGTCCTGCACACAGATGATCTCATTTTTCAGGGAGGATTTTCCCTGGGCCAGAGGAGGAGGAAATGCTGGGGCTGTGCCCTGCTCCAGATGGCTGGAGAATGCAGTGCCATGCTGCCCTTGTTGTATCTGGTCACGTGAGGTCTGGATCCAATTCTCATCTGTATCATGGGAAAAGCTCCTGTGAATTTCAGTGGGAATTTAATCACCTATTTCACTGCTCAACTTTAACTTGTTTTAGACCGACTTCTTTTGTGGTAGGAAAAATACAGACTTTTCACCACCTGAAACAACTGCCTGGGAGCTGTTTCTTCCCACCCATCTCAAAGAGGAGTAATATTCCATGGCTACAAGGCCATGCTTCTTGCACTTCAAAGTCACTGTAGAGAGGGTTTATACTTGTTATTCCACTTAATGTTTCTGACTTTGAAATGATTATGGGGTCTCTTCTGAATGCTTTATGGGGTAACAAAACTCAGAAGAACAGGGCTCTCTCCAGCTGAGTAAATAGAAGCTATTTTCATAAATCTTTGGATTATTGGAACATCAACAACATTATCCTGCGTAGGTTGTTATGACTTTGTGTTTGCAGAGTCCTGTGTTGAATCAGATCTGTGCTTTCAGCCTTGTCTTCTGTTAAGATGGAAACTTCAGATAATCCCATAGAGGGTTCTCCAGTCAAGTGAATTCTCAGAGCCCCACAAGAATTCCTCTGTATCCAGTCTGGGAGAAGATCACACTGCTTTGGATCACCTTCCTCTCCTTGATTGGGAATCCCAGTCTTTGACAAGGGATTGATGTCAGGGCTTTATCTCTTCCCTGCGATGCTGGTCCCCTCACAGGACCACCCTGATGGCCATCAGGTAGATTCTATACATCTCCTAAGCAGAAATCACATTCTCAGTGGGAATAGATGCCCTGTGTGACCTTCAGTGTGTCATCAGAGGCATTTATCCTCCTCAAGGTCCATGCCTTGGGCAGCCAAAGCTCAAACTCTACAGGTAAGAAACACAACTCTGGCTCCCTGTGGCACAGGCAGAGCTGGAGGGAGCCCATTGAGCTGACAGGGAAGTGAGAACAGGCATTTCCAGTGATTTTGCAGATGACTGAGGAAATCAGCTCCCAGGTACGTTCCTGGCTCATGAGCTGCTCTGTACAAAAGGCTCCCAGCTCCTGGGCAGCCCTCAGCCCAGCTCTGGTGTTCTCCCTCCCAGGCTGTGTCCATATGCTCAGCATGGATTGTCATCCCTGCCCACTGGTGATGTGCTGCTCTTCAACCCCACAGCTGGGGGAAGTGCCTGTGGAGATGGTGTTTTTCTTCCTAAATCAGCAACTTTTTTTTTTTTTTTATTCTTCACAGTTTGCAAGTTCTTTGTAGCCAAAACTCACACAGCCCTGTTCGATTTGTTTTCCATCTCCTTTATTCTTCCTCATAAGCTTTAAAAAAAAATGAATTCAGCTCATAAAACCCAAGTATTCTGCTACAGTTCATTATTTGGGCTGAAATACCTTCCCTCATGTTTGTTTGCCCATGGGAAGAGATGGCAAGTCAGAACCTCTGCAATCTTCCTGATCAGGGGGGCAGAAATGGAAAGAAGAAATATGGAACAGCTTTTCAGCTGATACAAATCAGCACAGCTCCCTTGGTTTCAACAGAGCTTTCCTGCTTTTGCCAGCCAGCACCTCAGTCCTAATACACAGAACTTCCTTAGCAGCCCTAATATACACCACAAATCAGCTGAATAGAGATACAACCATGTGTAACACTAGAGAGTGAGTAGTTCCTACTGTTCATAGGACAATTTTCAAGTACTTAAAGTATAAATGTTGAATAATAAAAGTGATGGCTGATGCCCCCATTAATTTTCCTTCCTCTCCATTAATTAATTGTTCAGGAAAACACAAATTCATTTACAGCCATTGCTGTTACCTCTTATGAAGTTGTGGGTCAACCAGCCTTTTCCAGGCAAGGGAAAAACTTGGAAAAATAAGGAATTAGTTCCTGAATGGGGCCCTCACTGGAAAGCTGGGAGGGAATGGAAAGCAGAGAGGAGGACACTGCAAGGCAGGGAAAACAAGGAAATCCATACATAATCCATACAAAAACAGACACCTGTTGCTTGCAGCACATTATTTGTAGTGTGTATCACAACTGACCAGGCACAGTCAGTGGCATTAACAATGAAAAGATAATTATACCAAATAATATGACAAAATGAGTTCTGTGAGCTAAAGGAGGTCTATAAATCACATCCAGAGCAGGTTGGTAAATCTAAGTATGAAACAAGTACAGAGGCAGCACAGTTCACATGGACAGGATACATGAACTGAAGTCACAGAAATTAAATGGAACAGAAGAGTTTGCCCTGAGTCTGATGGACTAAGATTTGATTTTCAGTCTATAACTCTATCAGAAATATTTTGACATGGTCAGAGTGACACAGCAAAGCAGATGCAGTGTCAACTCATTGAACCAGGACACACTTTGTGCAATGGTAACAGCAACACATTAGAGTCTATCTGTACTCCCAGACACACCTACAGTTGTTCTGCACCTGCATTTTGAGACTCTATTCACAACAAGATTACAAAAATGTTAAGGCTGAATTTTCATTGCATTGCATTGAACAGACTGAAAATCTTAAAGCACCATGACATCAACTTCTTTAGCAGGAATTGTGTCCTCATGACCTCAACTTCTTGTTTCTGAGTTTCTATCAGTAAAAAGTGGAATGAAACCCACGTAACCTCAGGAATTACAAATCAGATGTTAACAGAGGACATACATCCAGTCCCACTGTGACAGCCCATTCCTGGTTGTCTCTGTGTTGTGGTATTTATTCCCAGGACCCAGGGCTTTACATTCAGAATTTTTAGGTCTGATCCCTTTGGTTGGCCATGACAGGAACCCCTGGGAAGGGCCTTCCACACCCTTCACTGCAATGTGATGTAGTTATTTGGTTGTTTGCTGTGCCCAGACTTCATCTTCAGGATGTTATTTTCTTCCATATTCTTCTGTACTCACCCAAAATTTGCCTCAGTGTTTTACATTTGAGTGTATTTATCTACCTTTTGCTCTTCCTTTAAGACCCCACTTTCACATCGACTTGGAACAACAGTTGTTCTTGCAATTAGGTTGGATAACTGCAATCCAACATTTTTCCTAGGCAAGACTCCAACAGAGTTAATTGGCTTCAGTGGGAGACTTGTCCTGAGTAGGAAGGGCATGATTTGGCCTCAAGGAGACTATAAATTCCAGTTTAAAAATCAGTAGTTGTTCAGAGGCTCATTCCTGTGACATCATTCTTTGTGTTTCTTTTGTCAAATTCTTTTCCTAGTCTTAGGAGGAAAGCTGCTGGCACCAAAAATAACTGATAATACCCTGGCCACCTCCTAAAACTCCTTTACAACTCAGAAAGCACTGCTGTCTCTCCAAGGGAGTGTAAAGCCTCCAAGACATTGGATTTCCATGTTTTATTAGGAAAGGCCAGTGTTTTTCATGTAGGCAAAAAAACAGGCTCCAATAAGCAACTGTGCCCCTGCCAAACTCACCAGTTGTTTTAGATGCCATTCCACCACCACACATCTCCCATCCTCCTCAGAAGCTGCAGGCCTTGCTCCTTCCTCAGTGGTAAAACATGCACATTTGAGTTATTACATGGTCAAAAACACAAGTAAAAAAAATTAAACACTGTAAAAAATTAAGCCTCTGCAGAAAAAGCACTTCTACAGCTTAACTGCACAGAAAACACTTCTCCCTTCATATCTGAGATCCCCAACATTTCCCCTTCTTTCAAATGCTTTAGTCACTGAATTACATCCCACTTGCCAAGGAAATCTTGGGAAAACAAGTCACTTAGGTAGCACTTCCCATAGGTCACCAAGTTCCTGCCTGAGCAGCTGAAGGAGCAGAACTTTTCCAAACTGAGGCTGTTCTTGCAGTGCTCCCCTGGTCTCCATCAAGCTACTGGATTTAGCTCCCCAGATGATCTCAGCTACTGTAGAACCACATGCAGAGCTTCCCTCGCCTCTAAAACTTATGACACAAATCATTTATGACCTTGTGAGCTAATGCAGCTGGAAGTGAGACTGGTACCACCCTGTTTACAAGGCCCAGGCTCTGCTTGGAAAGCCCCAGGACCGAAAATGCTGCTGTACTCCACGCTGGTGTTAGAACAGAGGTGCAGATTCAGGACAGAGGCACTTGGGGTAAGAGGAACTGACCAAACATCCACTGTTCCTCCACTGCTTGCAGCACAAACAATGGTATCAGAAACAAGTCACAGACTCACATCCAACTGCTGCTCCAGCCAATGGGATTCTTGATTTTATAAAACAGCACAAATAAAAATACAGATCCTGTACCACAGCACTGACAGTGTGACATTCCATGCTGGTCCTGTGCTCCCCCAGTGCCCAGATACCTGCAGGGAACACTCAGAATCACAAATCAGAATCCAGGACTTCCTCCAGAGAATGCAGTATGCAACACTGTGGTGTGAGACAAACTGACAAGAAGGGAATGGATGAGATGTGTTTTTAACCTTCTAGGCTGAAGATGTGTCAGGAGCAGGGGGTGTTTGGCAGTTTTGAAGAAAAGTAAGTGCACAAGAACATGTGAAAACACCCCATTTCCATTCACTCTCTTCTCTCCCCGCTGCACCTTCTGTTCTAACACTGCCCCAAAATGACTGAAATACACTTGGGAAACCTGGAGCTCAATGGAGAATCAGAGGTGAGTTTTGCTGTTTTAACAGTGACATGACAGGTAAATCTTAGAACACACTATTTCAGGTATCTATCATACAGCATATTTCAGAGAAAGACTGTATTTCTGCACTGAAGCCAACTCTTCACAGGCAAGTAATTTGAATTCCTCCATGTTTGCTTCCTCTGGCCTCCAGGAAATGAAATCTAACTCAAGAAAAAATCCATTTTGATGAGGTTTTCAACTGAAGAGTAAAGACTAAACTGCCAGTTACTGTTAAAACACTGTCAAATTTTTCCCACATTGAGTAATTCTGGTTCTTAATGGAGTTCACACTGTGTTACCTACCTCAAAACATCTGTGACTTAAACTGTTTGATGAAATATAACAGATTGAAAAGCAATGCTCAAATCAAGGGGACACTGAATTATTGACTCTCTGAGCTTTGCCCTGGTGGAGCAGTCAGTCAGTGTGTCCAAACATCCTGTATGTGTGTCCACACACTTCCCAACGATTCAGAAAGTGGATCATTAATACATTTTGTCATGTTATGCATTTTCTCCCTCCCCTCTAAACCGGGCTTTTTTCCAGGTCCAGTAGCCACCAATAAATCAATCACAGTCTCTCACAAGCCTTTTGACTTAAATTCTATCCTGTAGGTTGGGCTAAAACCAGAGCAGAAATCACTGCAGGAGGTGAGGCAGGGTGGGGTTAGTGGTGACTGCCACTTAGGAGGTGTTTGCTTGACCCACTGTTGTTCTTACTGCCATTCTTTGTGGACTCCTCTTCAGTGTCTGTCACAGAATCTTCCTCCTCTTCATCACTCCGATCATCTTTCAAGTCCTGGGGAGAATAAAGCACTGGGAGCTTATTCTGTACATGTAATGTTACTGTCAGGTAAGTCACCATATTGGTATCAGTGCAGACCCTTCAAAAAGGCTTTATTGAGGTGAACTGGGTATTTGAATCTTGGCCATGACTTTGAAAAAATAACCAATTAATTTAATCCCTCAGGCATCCCCAGTTGTAATTGCAAAAGGAAAAGATGGTGCTTGAAAGTTTCAGAATGTGAAACATTCTCCCTTCTTAGAAATCCCCATCAATCCTCTAAAGAGAAAACTTCTCTGTTCACCATTTTCCTCAGAAAAATACATGTGCTAAAGGGAACAAATGAAAGGGGAGCTCTAAATACACCAGAAAATACCAGAACTGCCCCCCCAGAAACACCAACTCCCCCAAATACAGAGGCTGACATCCAAGGTGACACCAGTTAACAATTCTTTAATCTTGCAGAACCTAATATTCCTTAAACAAAACTGTTTCCACTTTTTCCGTGTAAAGTGTTACTACTAATCCCTGGGTGCTGTGAGATTAATTAACACTGCAAAGTGTGGGGAAGATGAAAAGAATATTATTTAAAAGCTAAATATGAGGAACACACACAAACAGGAGTTGAGAGGCTGCCTCCTTCTGACAAGTGTAAACTAAAGAGTGACAAGTTGTGCCAGTATCTCTGATCTCCTGTCATCTGTCTGGACCTCAGTGACACAGACAGAGTCTGCATATTCCCCCTGCTCTGGAGTGATGTGCCAAGGTCAGAGCTGGGGAGCAGGAAGGAGAAAACCAGGATTGTCCCTGTCCATCCTGTATCTGCTCTGGGGATGAACTAACAATTCCTCAGTGTGCTGGGCTGAGCCCTTTCTTAAGCACCAAACTCATACAGAGAAAATAAATAAGAGCTCAGTAATAACTCATCCATTTGCAATCTCATATCCCCTCATATATTGAACTCCTAGTAAAAGGTAGAGGGCTAGAAAACAAATTAAAGCCTGAGCTCTGTCTCATCACAAACTATAAACTTCCTGGAGATTTTCTTTTGCCTTTTCCCTAACAACATCCAAAGAGTATCAAAACAAGCAAATCTTACTGTAAATACTGTAAAATAAACTTGGCATGCCAACAGTTAGAGAAAAGGCAAGACAGCCTTTCCCACAAAAACAATTTATGAAGTTCTGGCTCTTTCAGATCACCTCTCTCCCTCCTCGTAGTTTTGCCATTTGTATTTGCAGTAAAAGACAAATGCAGAGGAGGAGGGGGAAAGGAGTGTTGCTTTTTTTTTTGCCACCAGAAATGTTTCAGAAAAAAAAGGCAAACTAATCCTCAGCACAGTGTCTGATGCTGAATCCACTGGACTCCCTGGAAGTGCCCTCACCTCCCTGAGGCTGCAACGTGGGCAGTGACAGGGAGCAGCACTTTAGGAACAGAGTCAGGCAAGTTTGTGAGTGCAGATTTCTTCTGGAGTCTTTCCTTGTGCTCCACAGAAGTTGCTGCTGCTCAAGCCTGTGCTTAAGAACAGCTGGCAATCTGCTTTGCTTTGAATGATAGCCAGGGTGTGATATTGATTCCTGTTTCCTATAGGAATGAGCTGGCATTTCCAGCAGGGAACTGGAAACTCAGAGAGAGTTGGCTTCCCAGTTTTAATGCTGTCAAGCTGGATGCTCTGATTAAAGGCTCTATATGTAGTAATTAAAAAAGATGTCATGTTTTTTTCCAGCCCACTGGAAATCCCTGCATTTGAGAGAGTATCCTACAGATTTCAAGTGAGCAGGGATTAAATTTCTTTGCATTCTGAAGCAACCACTGCAATTTTTCTTAATGTTACTTCTGAAATCTTGATATTAATCAAGAAAAAATGCTGTTAAATTAAATCCCATTTTTATTTTATTTTTAATAATAAACTTGCTTCCTGACCAAGTGCTTCTACAAATTCCTGCTTTAGGAGAGTCTGGCCATTTTTGTCTGGCTTGTTTAAGTGACAGAACTTTAAATAGCAATAGCTTCAACTGGAAATCCAAACAAACCTGTCTTTGCAAACTGTTTAACAGACCATTATAAATATATTAAGATATCCTAAGTGAAGTCTGTGTCTCTTAACTTTGACCTTCTAAGAATAACAAAAATTGTAACATTTCTAGGATTTTCCCTGCTTTACTACCAAGATGTTTTCTCTGAGCCCCTCACATCATATATTATAGTTGTGTTTTCCAGCTCAAAGGCTCTGCTCTGATGTCCCTGAGCAGCAGCAGACGAATATACTATCATGAACACAAGAGCTGGCAAACTGTAAATACCACAGCTGAGGCCATCATTAATACTCAATGCTTTAGTTTAATGGCATCAACTGCATTTATTATAGTTCAGCTGGTTTAGGGTAACAGACAAAATGGATGTGTACATTTTCTGTTCTGGATGACTGACCAATTTAATCTTTCTAAATGGATGAATGGTTTCAAGGTTTATGAGAAGCAACACTAATGCTATAAAGTCTGCAAGAGAGCCATTTGTAGTGGAGCCAAAGCCGCAAACTTTTATAATCTTTTTTCCTTTTGTTTAACCCTTCCACCTGCTGCTCAGGCTGCCTCTTTTAGTTAAATGAACCGTATTTGTTAAGGTAGTTTTGGCTTCTTGCATTTCACTGCTGTTAGAATATGTATCACTGAAGCCATTAGCACTACATGACCTTCCAAGAGACTCCACCAAGGAGAAAGGCTTCTTGAAGAGATAAGCAAACTGCATAGGCCACCCCCAGTCTCTTGTAAGCAGAAAAATATTGGCCAAATCTCCAGCTAAATTGAATGTTTAGTTCTAGTTGTAAAGGTTTGTCTCTCACAAACCCTTGGCCCTGCACTCTCTGCTGCATCTGAGGACATCAGGAGGAGGACATGGCTGTGCTGATGACAGATGGAAGACTGGGTTTCCTGTCCCACGGGCTGGTGACACCACTGGAACCTCCCTGCTGGAGAAGTGGGGCTGGGCAGACACCCCCATTCTCTCCTGGCTCCCCTTTACTGGGTACGTGGCATCTTTGTGCAGCACATGCTGAGGTCACAGTGCAGCCCTGGCCCCACATCAACCACATGGGAACTCCAGGGGAAATGTAAGAGCAAAGGGAAAGACAGTGCCAAGCACTATAAAAAAAGGCAAAAATCTACTGTAGCAACGTGGATTGATCCTACAAACAGTGAGGAAGCCTTGGGAATGTGCTCCCTGCTTTCTCAGAAGGGGAAGGGCACTTGTTAGCAAATGCACAGTCAGGTCAGTGTAGCTTTACTGCAGACTTTTGTCATGGATCACCTTCCAGTGCAGCTTCTCCCTGGCTCTCCCTGACAAAGGCACACACCTTTGAAGAGGCCTGCAGTGACTCCAGGTGGCTTTAGGAAGGCAATAGTGCAGTGTCTGCTTTGCCAGTTTGTGGTGGGAGTTTGGGAGCACAGTGCTGGGGGATGTTCCTTGGCTTTTCCAGGTGACCAGCAGAGTGAGAGGGGATGATGCCTGTGAGCCTTACCATGGGCAGGTCAGTCTGCAACAGTCCAAGCTCCTTCTCATGGTGTAACTGTGGAGACAGGCTGGGAGAGCTGGGGTTAGGGTTAGGTTCAGCCTGGAGAAGAGAAGGCTCCAGGGAGACTTTAGAGCCCTTCCAGTGCATAAAGGGACTCCAAGAGAGCTAGAGAGGGACTTGGGACAAGGGGGAATGGTTTCCCACCGCCAGAGGCAGGGTTAGGTGGGATATTGGCTAGGAATCCTTCCCTGTGAGGGTGGGGCGGCCCTGGCACAGGGTGCCCAGAGCAGCTGTGGCTGCCCCATCCCTGGAAGTGTCCAAGGCCAGGTTGGAGCCACCTGGGACAGTGGGAGGTGTCCCTGCCAATGGTTGAAGTGAGATGAACTTTAAGGTCCCTTCCAACACAAACACAAATTCTGTGGTTGTTGCTGTGTCCATGTGGACTGGGAGATGTTCCAGGCCTAACTCATCTGGTGGGACCAACACTGATGCCACATTTTCTCAACAACATAAGATTTCAATTTTGCACTTGACTGGACAAGACTAAAACCAATTATCTTTTGGGTTAAGCATAATTTACACACACACACATTTAACTGGATTTCTCCTACCAAGTACACATGTATAAAACAATTCACCACTGATTCCAGAATGCAAGTTCTATTAAAATCAGAATGTCCTAAACCTTATCCCTTAATTCTACCTTAAGAATATTTTCATTTAAACATCTACAAACACATTGACTAGATCTTGATTTTCAATGTAAAGACAATAAATTCCACAGCACCTGCACATATGGAAACAGCTTGCAGCACAAAGATGAAAGCTATTAGTCAGGTCAGCAACCACTGCCTCAAATAAAAGAGATAATAAACAAGAGAGATAATAAAAAGTCAGTCCAAAGAGATAGAAGGGGGTACTTTTCTAACAAATAATACCATAAAGTTGATGAATCTCTGAGCTCAACATGTTGAGTTCAACATCAATAATTCAACTCAGCTGACATATGAGTTAGTAAGTCTTTACTTTCCTGAAGAGACTAAGCAACACACATTTGGATTCAAGCAAACTGTTCTAAATTTCCAGCCTGGAGGATTTTATTGGAAAATATATTTCCCTTTTCAGCTTATACAAACTAGGCAACATAAATAATGTTCATCTTCCATGGAAGATGCACAGTTGGACTCTGCTTTCTGCAGTTTTTAAATGAAGACGCAGACTTTCAACATTAATTGTATTGGACATCTTATGGCAAAAACTCCTCTTATTCAACATCTCCCCTCTATGTAATACCCATTCCCCAAGCTTTCCACTGGCAGTTTTCAGAGGGAACTCAAAGAAGATGTGCAAAAAATCAAATTAAAAGTTACATTAACTCCACAATTATTGAAAAGAACAGCCTTATAAAAGCAGATGTTACTCCTAGAAGATATCCCTGATTTTGACTGAAGGAATGGATTTAACCCCAAGAAAACCTCCCAGGTGTTGTCACCCAACACAGCACACCTGTAACTGGAGCTCTGACACCCCAACTGCTCCCAAGAACTAAATCATTGTTTGCAGCTAATCAGGTTCTCCTTGGTTTAGCTGGGTCTGCTGGGGGAGTTATGGAAATCCAGGGACTGAACCTCACACTCCAGCATTTGGGGCTTTACGAGAATGTCAAAAGCCCAGGAGGTACTGAGTGAGTCATAATGTCCCACTGCTTTTTGAATTATTCCAATTTTAAATCCACACTTGGCAAAGAAAGAAAGAACAATATAATAGGCATTTGATGCTGTTCTCTATAGTGAACTTTTTTTTACCCTGGGACAGAACTTGTGTTAAGCCAAGGAGTTCAGTGGTATGAACTTTTATCAGAACGTGCACTTTTACTCCTCATAAAGGCTGTTTTGGTTACAAAACAGCTGATCAGACACTCAGTGAGGTATGATACTGCACTTAAAATGAATGTTTTGAAACAACACAGCTGCTAAATATTCCTACAGAAGCCTTGCAGCACTGTTAAATTAGTCTGAAACCACAAAGAACCCAGCCAGGTACGTGACAGGCACTTGTGAAGTGTCCCCTTCTGTATTTCCATCCTGAGGAGCCTCTCCATTCCTGTTGGGATGTATCTAACAGTTACCTCTGTATTTAAGCATTATCTTCCCAATTTTCAATCACATACCTAAGAAGTAATGTCTTTTTTTTTTTTAATATTCATATCACAAAACCTAAAATCAGTTAAGTAGTCTTTCTAAACACCCTGATAAGTGAGGATGGGTACAGAATATTTTAAGTAGAATCCAATAAACAAAGTCTCATGAAGTTTCATTAATGAGCCCAATTACACAGAGAATTCTCAATGGGGACACCACTGATTACAGAGGGAGCCTGAGGAATTTGAGGAAGGTACAGTCCAAGGTACACATGACAAATCCCACCCTCACCTGCTTCACACCCATCCCTGCCTGGTCACAGANGTTTTGAAACAACACAGCTGCTAAATATTCCTACAGAAGCCTTGCAGCACTGTTAAATTAGTCTGAAACCACAAAGAACCCAGCCAGGTACGTGACAGGCACTTGTGAAGTGTCCCCTTCTGTATTTCCATCCTGAGGAGCCTCTCCATTCCTGTTGGGATGTATCCAACAGTTACCTCTGTATTTAAGCATTATCTTCCCAATTTTCAATCACATACCTAAGAAGTAATGTCTTTTTTTTTTTTTTTAATATTCATATCACAAAACCTAAAATCATTTAAGTAGTCTTTCTAAACACCCTGATAAGTGAGGATGGGTACAGAATATTTTAAGTAGAATCCAATAAACAAAGTCTCATGAAGTTTCATTAATGAGCCCAATTACACAGAGAATTCTCAATGGGGACACCACTGATTACAGAGGGAGCCTGAGGAATTTGAGGAAGGTACAGTCCAAGGTACACGTGACAAATCCCACCCTCAACTGCTTCACACCCATCCCTGCCTGGTCACAGACTGCTCAGGCTGCCTTGTTTGCTTTGGGGTGGACTCTGCACTGTCCTGTGCCTGCTCAAAAGTCACCAGAATTGTGTAACAGAGGCAAATCTGCTCCTTTTAAGGATTTCCTCCCTTCTTGGCACGTAATAAGGATTATGGAGCACTCCTAGGGGAATATATTTGCTTTAAATACAGGACAGAGCAACTTTCTTTCTCAATTGATATTGTTCTGTCATTAACTAACTTTATTTCAGTCTCTTTTTTAATCAATTCAGCAGATTGCAGTTCAGTGACTCCCTCTGAAAGAATTATTTGCCTCATAACAGAGTCACAATTCAACACTCTGCAGCACATATTAAAAATAGTAAATGAAGGCATCAAAAGTTCTGTAAAGGCTTAGGGTTTGCTCAGTGAATTGATTTTTGGCAATTGAAAAAATAAATACATATGCACACTATTACATATATATAGCTCTTATATAGGTGTGTATATAAAACTAGCAAGAAATGGAACATCTCATAAAGCCCCTGCTAGAAAATTAAAAGATATGAGTGGTTAACATGGGAAGCCAGAAAATATGTCAGTGAGCAGCAAGGTAAAGTAACTAATTACAAAGCAAAGCCTTTACCAACATTTGTCAGGAACTTTCACATCAAAAGAGTCATTTAGATCAGGGATTTACTAGAAGAAGAGTTGCCTTGTGCCAGAGGACATGTGGAGAGGGGGGGGGTGCTTGTTTGGCCAGATCCATTGCTGGTGAAAACTCACCCAATCCCAGTGAGCTGTGCTCATTCCTGCCAGCTGAGAGCCTGGCCTGGGATCAACAACCACGGGAATGGCCAGGCCAGGGAGCTGTGCTTTGGAATTACAGGGAGTTCAGACTTTCTGTTCTGGTCATGGCAAGCTCAGCAGACTTTTATTGCAGCACATCCAGCCCCGTTTATGGCACTGCCAACACCAGAGAGGCAAATGGAGCATCCACTCCCCCAGTTTGTTGGACTGTGGCCAGAGCACTGAGGCTGCTCCTGCACAGCTCTGTGTGTGCATTACAGGGCTGGGGAAAGGTACTTTGGCCCAGTGCTCCCACCCCAGCACACCTTTAGCACCACCTATTCCAACCAAATCTCATGAGTTACTTTCTTAATTTTCTCCTTAGTTCATTCCACCACAATGGTCATAACAGCCCCTAACCTGAGTTTTCTAAGCTTTACCTCATTTTTATATGATATTCAAGTGAAAGGCACTGTAGGTATTCAGAATAGAACTTCTAAAAATAATTTTAAAAAATAGTTTAAAAAAATCAAAAATCCAGCAAAGAACACTGTTGCTGTTTTGAAACCTGAGTAGTGTATTTTGGAGTATGATATAACATACAATACACTAAGCATATATAACATACCACCCTGGAAGTCAATGCTCAGCTGTTGATCCCTTTCAGAATCTGGAGCAAAAAGTCAAGATTTAAATAGAAATCTGCCTTTTAACTCCCAATTCCAGGAAAACTGGTTGAAGGCCAGGAGAAGAAAGAGAGAGGGAGGCAGAAAGAGAACTGGTGGCTTTTCCTCTTCCACAAACACTGCTGAGCTACACACTGTGACAATACCCATTGCTGGGGTCAGCCTTGACTCCAAATCCCTGCAAGGGCAGGACTCCAGGGCTCCCAGCAGCTTCTCTCCTCTTTGCTTATCCCTGTAAACACCAGCCAGAAAACCTTGTACTCTCCTGTGCTTCCTTCTGCCTGACTCTCACCCCTCCTCCCTCCCATGAATTTGGCAGCATGAAGTGGGACATATATCCAGGCTTTGGGCTTAACTAGATTGCTGGAGCAGAATGGGGAATATGCAGATGAAAGAAAGTCATAACAGGAAGTAATTTCCCTTTACTGGGGCACGAGCCTCCACGCTGCTGACCTGGTTGGCCAACTCCCATTTCCAGGCTATTAAAAAGCTCATGTCCCAAAGGCAATAATTTTAACCAATTGGGAAGGCTCCCAGAGAGACTGGTTTTCATGTCTAAGAGGGAAAGCTTTAATTTGTCCTATTTTGTTCCCCTAAGAAGTTGTCCTCAGAAGAGGATCTGCTATAAATATTTATCTGTTGAGAACTGACAAATTTAACTTCTCCACAACCCGTTTTCCTTTAAAATGGGGAAAAGGCAACCCCTACTGATCTCATTCAACCTGTCTGGTGTTTGTGCTAATCCTTCACTCAGAGAACTCCAGCTCCAAAGCTGGACATCAGTTTTGGCCCTTCTCAGTCTAGAAGGGAATCACAAAATCTCCAGTGAAAGCTTTTCCACAACTTTCCAGTTCCACAGTTGTGAATTGTAACTAACTAGATTATCATCTAAAATATATCACTGCTTTTAAAACAACCACTAGGAATTAAGGCAAGTGCAAGGTCTGTTTTAGCAGCACCACAATGGCCATTGGGACAGCACAGGCTCAACAAAACATGTGAGTAAAAGAAAACAGAACTTATGTGTCCCTAGATTAGGAAACAAACCCTGTCCTCTGTTTAACTCCTGGCATTTTTCTGAATGGAATGACTTCTCCCTGAATGTGCTAATTCTCATTAAATGTCATTTTCTCATTATAAAGTCCTGAAAATAGATTTTTTTTATTGCTTCCCAAAGAATTAAAAAAAGAAATCAGGTGAAGGTCTGACTCTTTAGGAGTCCAATAAATGACTGTGCATGCCAAAACTGAATATATATTTCATTCCTTGTTTCATTTTCCCATCCCAGTACTTGCAGTGTGGTTGGGGATGACCCTTCACAGGTCAAGGTAAAAGTCTGAGTTTATCAGCTGGGAAAAGTCAGGCTCAGCTCACCCACGTGTGTCTGAGCTCACCCTACAGCCCCCACACCAGCCTTAGGATGCAATTCCATTTGCCACGAAAGTGATTACATTTTAAATCTCTTCTAAGGCAGTTTCATGTTACACAGAGCTTTTTTTCCTCTCTGTAATTTTAAAACTAAGGTTTTAGTTTAGGATTAAATATGCCAAGTTATTGCACAGTTCTATGAGAGAGTCAGTGCTGCCTCAGGTGACAGAACAGGTGACACAGCACTCCCAGGTGAACAGACTGACAAGTGACTCTTGTTTGATAAAGGAGAACCAGCAGGTTTTAACCACTGTGGATCCATGATCTGATTCTAAATGATACAGATTAAAGAAAAAAGTAAGAGGAGAAAGGACAAAATGCTGCAGTAGAATAATAATGTCTGGAAAAAGCAGAAGTATCATAACAAGCACTTCACAGCTTTCATTTCAACCCCAAAAATAGTATTTTCTTATCGTTTTCAGCTTCCCCTACTCTGTTAGTCATTCTTTGAAGACTAACTCTCACTGTTTCCTTGGGAATTTGGACCAAAAAAGGAACGAACAAATCATGGACAAGGATACACCCAAAGTCTTTAACAACCCTGCTAACCAAGTACCAAATGCCAAAGGAATATTGAAGATACACAGGGTTTTAAAGAGTGACAAGTCCAAAATCCTGCTTTACAGCAGTGAAAAGTCTTTTGTCCCTCAAGAAGAGGAAAGAACCACAGAGAACCCCATGGAACTGCCATGAGTGACTCCTAAATAACAGCAACCATTAGGAAGCAGCTCCTGCCTTACTTGGAGGTGGTCTGATGGTGACAAAACAATTTCAGGAGAAAGAAAATCTATTTTTGCTCACATTACAGTCCATTAGAAACCTGCCATTGCCCTCCTTTGATGGACTTTGCATCAGCCCTGAAATATCCCAGTCATGTGGACATGATGCCCATTTCCTACAACTTACACATATTTTTCTAGATTTAAAGCACCGCAGTCTGAAAACCTTAAGTCAGTGTGTAATGGGTTTAACATATATTTTACATCTTAATTTGCCATAATGCCGTGGCTATAAGCTGCTGTCATTCACTCCCTTTTTCTGACCTTGGAAATAAAATGTTTAATCTCCATGGGATTTTTCTGGCGAGATGTTTTAAATCGGTGCACATGTACATACTTCTCTATATGTTTTTTCAATTTTCCTAAAATATTCTCATATGTGCAGACATGATGACTAGACATGTTTCAGTGGTGCTTGAAACTTGATACAAGTGGGTAATTTAACCATGTAATTGAACAATATTACAGAAACACACGGAGTTTCCTAGCAACAAAAGGCCTTGGACATCAAGATGGCAGCCAGCAGCAAACATTGCAATTGCCTGACCTAACTTGAAAAGAAATCACTCTGAAGAATGTCCTCCTTCCTCTCACAGCTGAACTGACACATGGCTACAGGTCTGACCTTGAAGGGCTTTTCTCACATGCCTTACTCATCCCCAGGGTCACAAATGTCACATGAGAAAGGACATTTAGGGAACATTTGTATTTTCCAGAAGGAAGAACGTAATTGATTGGAAACACTTAATTTTCTTGTACCCTCAAGTTTACCTCCATGGAAAATAAGAAGTTTCTTAAGTAGCTGAGTTCAGGTCAGCTTCTGGATGCAGAATTCCCCCTTGTTAGGGCATTTCTGGAGAGTTGGGCCAAAGGAAAGGCTGAGCCTGAAGACCACTGGTGCTGCTCTGTGCCAGAGACCCCCCCCCATGGCTGAGGGAACAGAACACAGATGGACAGAGCAAGATCATCTCCTTCCTTCTTTCCTTTTCCCTCCTTTTCATTCATCTCTGGCTGCAGCACTTGGGAGGAGGAAAAGTGCAAGATTTTTAGTCCAAGTTCTTTTTTTGCTGAAGCAAGTCATCGGGCTGAGCAGTTATCCCAGAGGACTGAGGATAACTGTCCCCTTCATTAGTGCAGAGGGGAGGTGGCAGCTGAGATGAAGAGCTTCTGAGCAGCCAGTCTCAAAAGCCATCTCCTCCTTTTTACTTAGAGTAAAGCATGGGAGAAGCCACCAACTCTTGAGGCTGCAGTGACTCCCAGGGTGGCTCAAGACACAGAGGGCACTGAAAAAATTCCTTACACCCTCCTATGCTCAGAGCTTCCTTCACTTAAACAACAACATAAGTCTCTATTCCCAGTTACACCATGACTTCATTTTTCCATCTGAAGTAGCTAACTGCTGCTTCAAGAAAAACATCAAAAATTGTCCGTTTCTGAATGAAAACTTAAGAGCCTTGGGCAGAGAAACAACCCCCTTCTAACCCAAGGATGATGGTCTACTGGTATTTCCCTAAAATAGCAGCAGCTATTTGTGTGGAGCGTGTCTCTAACAAAGATGTTGGTATAAAAACACTGCCTTGCCAACACCATTCTTTTCAACGTTGCCTTTCCAGCTCTGGAGGCACTGGCTGCTTTCACAGCCAAGTTTGCCACCGCTATGGAAAACAGGCTGCACATGCAAGCCAGCTGAAGTCATCCAGACTGAAAAGGGCTCAGGCTGCTGCTGCTGCTACCACTGTAAAAATGTTATTTGGAAACCGTCTTCTCAGAGAGCTGTATAAGGAATCAAAGAGCCGTGGTAGGGATGCAGGCTGGGTGCTTCCCCATTTCTCTGCAGTGACGAACACAACAAAGCCCTTATCTCGGGATAAAACATTTCTGCTCCTTACAAAGGCACAGGAGCAGGCAGGGCAGAGTGGCCTTATATAGCTGGGCTAGCAATGTCCCCTTGGCCACTGCATCTGACAACCTTCTTGCACTGCACTCTCAGAACATCAGCGTGGATGGAGAGCTCTGCCAAAGCCTTCCTCTTCCTCAGCTGCAAGGCAGAGGGATGTCTCTCCATTTCATCAGAACAGCACAGAGACAGGGCCAAAATCACAGCAGAAAACAAGAAGTAAAACACTTTCACACTCCATAAGTCAGGCCAGAAATAATTTTGTAATTAGTCAGAGGTAAGTGACAGGCAAAATTTACAAGCCTTTCAGTGTCTAAGGGAACATAGGAGCTTGTTTTACAAGCAGAACAACTCAAACCATTTCTTCTACAGATTTGTCCCTTATGTACAGCTGTTTGCTGAGTTTGTAACTGCAGTTTTCTTCCAGGGCAGACATTGGGTCTCCCTATGATACCCAGCTGTCAATATACATAAGATCTGGTGGAATCCAATAATCCAATAATTACAGGATGGTTTCTGCTAGCAGTCAAACAACAATTACATACAGGGAGAACGAAATATTTCTGTTTCCTTAAGGTGCTTCACAGCATTAACTGCTTCAGATAAAAGGACAGAGTCAGCTCAATTAAGTTTTTGTTTCTTGAGCCTCAAAAGAAATTTTTCAACAGCACGACTTAAGTTTGATCTTAACTAGGAAAATATACTTGTCAATGCTTATGCCAAACCTTAGACAATCTCCCAAGTCCTTCTCTTAATGGTTTTTGATAAATGTTTTACCTACACTGCACTCCACTACACACTTCATAGCACAAGACCTTGTAAAAACTTGTAAGACCTTGTTACTACTTCAGGCAATCAAACAAGACATAAAGGGCAGTTTTCTCTAGAGCTTTTTCCCCACATGAGTTTTCTCTCCAAAGGTAAAAGAGGATTATGGCAGCACCAGACTTGCCCTGTTTCTCTGCTCCAGCTGAATATGACAATATTTCACTGTGCCACAATATAATACCAGATCAGCTTCACACTGTTTTCTTAATCCAAAGCCAGTGCTCAGATTTAGTACAACCAGAAGAACTCTAAGTCCTGCAGAAAACTTGTAGTCAAAGATCTCATCTCTCAGCTCTCCTGTCCTTTTTTTGTATGTTCCTTCAAAGTCCAGTGTCAAAAGACTGCTTTCACTTGGAACACAGGAATTCCTAAAGAGTTCTGCACCATCTTTCGGGCTTCAGTTTTTGGGAGGGCTCATTTCTCATTTACCATCAGTGCAAAACATCAGATACAGACAAACAGGCTTCTAGCTGAGGTTTTGATATTGTGAGCTATGACTTTAGGTCTGACAATGAAAGGTCCAAAGAACATTTAAACATCTCTTTACTCTGTAGATCCCCATCAAAAATGCTGACTTGAAAGTTCAGGAAAAAAAAAGTAATAAATCCCAAGTTAATCTACTGGAGGTATTGGCATCTGTTTGATACTTCACACATCTTTGTGAGGAAGCAAAATTTCTTACCTTTAGGAAAACGAACCTTTTCAGAATCTTGTAAATTAAATAACCCCAATATAAATGCAAGCCTTGGAGGGTCAATAGCATCCCATTGAATAAAAAATATGCTATGACAGGAGTTGTGGAATAGTATGTAGGCTGATAGAGTGTGGCACGGAGAATCCTAAAAAATAAAGGTCACTGTTAGGGTGCAAGGTTTCTTCTCCATACTATTTTACACTTATTTCTAATTTCACATTCCAAACTGATTAATATTAAAACGTTCTGCAAAGATGGCAGATTAATTAACAAGCTCTGTCTTAACTAGATTATGAATTTCTATTGAAATATAGACTTCAGAAGATGAGAAATTCAAGTCTGGCATGAAAGTACTCTAAATGAGGTTAGAAAAAATCCCTGTTTTTTAGGTCTTCATCTCTGTGTGGTCTAGATACTGTGCAACTCTGAGCTTGTCTATGCCTTTTTTAATGTAAATTCTCTCTAATCTGAAATCCACACTTTAGAGAAAATCCTACAGGCTTTGCAACAGGGCTTTTCCTTAATTAACATATGTTTTGTCCATCTACAGACTTCACTACTTCTATATTATTTGGGGCTTTTTGAGTCCCTTTAATCTCATGTTTTGCTTCCAAGCTCAAGAACTGAAGGACAAGAAACTCGGTGAAGCAAAACGACTGGAGATCACTTGTACAGCTAATCAAAAAATAACAATAAAGCAAAAGGCATCAGCATTTCTGAAAGAAAATGCTACAGGAAATTAAAGCCTTGTGTTGGTCAACGTTCAGAACTATTAATTTAACCAGTTTGAGTCTCTAAGGGCCTGTCCATGTGTGGGGGGGGCGTGAAGGCAAATTAGAGCCGTGAATGTAAAACACATTAAACACTTTTAATACACAAACACACTAAGCACAGTAAGCACCCATGTGGATACTCCAAAGAAGATTAAATCACAGCCCTCCAAAGGCAGCAAGTATTTAGCAACTTAAGACTTATTTGTGTTGACTTCATAACTTAATTGGTTCACCTTGACTTCCCTGAGTGCTCCTCATGTGAGGGAGGGAGGTGAGGTACTACCCAAGAACTGGGCAGCAGAAGGAAGGCTCTACAAAAGTTTCACTGCAATCACACCCTCTGACTTTGCAGCTACAGCAAGAGGGGTGGAATGAAAGGGAAAATGATTTCTCCTGGTTAAGTGGCTCAATCCTCTTGAAAATTCAGGAGCTCATAGCATTTAACTATAATTTACAAAATCAAGTTCAATAATACATAAAAGACTTTCTTTAGGTTAGCATATCTTCAAGAGGCTCATTTAAAACTAGTTTTACTTAAGAGTTTTTAAAGAACAGTACAGTTTCTGTCAACTCTTCTTGCTATGCTTTAGTAGCCAACAATAATGAAAATTCTGCTTCTGCTCTTTAAAGTTCAATCCATTCCATCCCTTTTCCCATCATAACCAACACCAACCTCTCAGGGGAAGTGGGAATGAAGAAAAAGCCTGTGACTACATTAAATATTGCTTACCAGAAGGGGAACAGGATGATCCTGGTGATGAAGAATGCGATAGAAAAGATGATAAAGAGCATATTGCAGGTTTTCTCCCAGCGAGCATAATTAAACATCTTGGCTGCCTGCAGAAAATAGAAACCACCAAACATATTATAAACACTCTCTGCAATAAGTTCTACATTTTCATAAATAAAGACTCATCTTCCACCTAAGCAGGAACAAAATTTCCTCCCAGTTTGACATGTAAAGCAATCATTTTACTGGTACCTAATAAAGCAGCATCAGAACAGCTTCTTTGTTTATATTTCTCCTTTCATCTTGAAGGAAAGAACACTATCAAAGGCCTAAAGAGCAGCTCTCCAACCAGAATATAAAGTAGCATGAAAAGAAAGTGCTCTTGGCAACAGAGGTAATTCCTTCTACCAGATTCCAAACAGGCTGGATCCAAGGGAAGCTGCTGGCTACACCTGCATGCTCAGGAGTGATGGGGACCCCTCTCACAGAGGTGTTCTGGTACATGCCTGTTACTGACCCCCCTCTGGGCCAAATTCAGCTTCTGTTTTCTCCCTTTTGAGAGCAGGAGATCTTAGTGTTGGTCTCTATCCCTCCAATAAAGGTTATAATTGCTGCTTCTCCCCTGAATGAACCATACAAAGCTCTCCACGTTGCATTAGGAACCACACTGGACAAAACAGTTTTTCTCAAGTGTGAGCAAAGCTCCAGGTGCCAAGCTTAAGTTTTAAACAGCAGTTTGATTAATTTTTTCCCCCTCTTCTTTTTTTGAGTGGCAGGGCTGGATTAAGTTATTCTGGTACTCAACTTCAATTTCCATATGAGTGCTGTCCTTCCAGTTGTCAGTTCAACTGTTTGTAAGGCCACACAGTTAACTGGACCACAGATCAGTTCAAGATTAAAAGCAAAAAACCCAGCAAAAAAACCTGGACCAATTCCAACTGCATGACCCCACAACTAGTTGTTCCAATAGAACAGACTGAATATCAGGAGCAGAAATGGACAGTGACAGACAACAGCCTACAAGGGCTGTTTACACTGGCACTGCCACCAGAGCAGGTGAGGAAACTGTGCTCTCAATAATGGTGTTATAAACTCAGGATTATTCTATTGAAGGAAACACAGTGTGTGTTTGTTTTCCAAGAAACTCAGCAGCAAGTCTTAATGACCACAGTGCTCTGTGCAGAATAAGACACCTATTAAAGACTTCTAAACATTGATACTTAGTTCAGGGAAGAGACTTCCTCTTCAGTCCAGGGGGAGAAACAAATATGTGCATGCTGACAACATTGAGCAGTTTGGAGAGTCACAGAATCATTAGAGAAGTTTTGGTTGCTAAATTTGTTTGAGAGTTGATGTCATGACAAGCTGCTCACAGCCTGGACAGAATGAGAGGACATGGCCTCAAGCTGCAACAGGGGAAGTTCAGGTTTGACATCAGAAAGAATTTCTTCAGGAAAAGGGCTGTCAGGCATTGGAAGGGGTTTGCCCAGGGAGGTGGTGGAATCACCATCCTTGGAAGTGTTCAAGAAACGACTGGATGTGGCACTCAGTGCTCTGGTCTGGTTTACAAGGTGGTGATTGGTCAAAGGATGATCTTGGAAGCCTTTTCCAACCCAGCTGATTCTGTTATTCTGTGGACAACCTGATCTAACAACCCAGGGGAGGCAGGTGTATTTCCAGCCTCTGTTCTGTACTGAAAAAATTATCTTCTGCTATTTTCTCACAATGGAGTATCAGCTTAAATTATCTAGAAGCTCTTTTTTACCTTGTAAGTTATAAATCTGTGAAGCTGTGTCTCTGTGGGGGTAGGAAAGGATCTTGTAGCAAAAAGATTAAAATGTCACTGAGCATAATCTGGGCAACAACCAAATTAACCCCTCAACCAAAAAACTCAGGACAAAAAAAAAAATTAAAAAACAGCTGGAGAGCAGGGTTACCTCGAGCCAGAAATCTGCAGTGTCGTGCACAAATATCACCAGAGTTCCAACACGCACGTAATTGCCACACCAAGAGCCACTCATCAACCCAATGGCTGCCAAGTGATGAACAACATGAGCCATAAAATCCTGTCGAGGAGAGAAGGAAAAAAAAAAGTAAAGCCAAGCAAGTACAGCCCTTGAGGGTCTCTGTGACTTGTGAGCCCCAGAGGGATGTCCTGGTAGCCAGGAATGAAGTGATCTGTGCAGATGTGCCAGGCACAGACTGATGCTGCCCTCATGTGGCTGCATCAAATCCAAGATCCAGGCCATGCTTTTTCTTAAAAACACTTTTTTCCCCACTCAGAAAAACGGAGGTTTCAGCTGCAAACAAGCACAACCACTTGCCTTCCTTTTGTTGTCGATCCCCAGAGTAAATAAGAGAGACCAGTAAAACCCAATCTCAGCCATGTAGTACCAGTACTGGGATGGCAACAGGGTCTGAAAGGAGGAGAAACACAGTCAACTCTGAGAATAGCAAGTCGTAAATGCCAAGTGAAATTACTTCTTTTTTCCTTTCCTGACTTCTTCAGCTCCTCTGCTGAGTCTTGCTTTAAAAATTAAACTAAATTAAATCCCCATTCTGGGCTTCATTAAGAAGGATGTTCTGGGAGCCAAATATTTTAACCTTTGCTCAGCCCAAACTCTCAATTTCTGCAGTTCCTCCCCCACCTCTGAATTTTAACATGCTTCTCTCCCATGTTTTTGTTAGAGAACTACACGCAGAGTCCTTCTGCATTTAATTACAAACAACTGCAAACAAACCCCCTCCATTCTGGTGAACAAATTAACATATTAAATATTCACACATCTCATGACTGAAATGTCATGATTTAATGATGGGATGGGGGAGAGATTGCTAAAAATAAGGGTGTCCTGAAGCATTGCTGGGCCTGGAGCAGTGCAGGGATTCCACACTGAAACTGGGAGCACTGGTAACGCCTCCAGTGTGCAACTGGTATCCTGGGGTGGGTGGAAATACCAGTGGCCTGGCTGGAGAGTTGAGCTGCCAGGGAAGCTGTGCAACAGTCAGCAGGACTTCCCCAAAAAAGGGCAAGAGGCTCTGGTGCCACACGTCTTTAGGAGGTGCCTGTTGGCAGGGAAGAGGCTTCTGCAAATTACTCCTTCCAATGGGGAAATCCCTGGAATGCCTGGAGGCCCATGGCCCTGTGCCACAAAGCTCACCTGGAACGGGTATCCAACCCACGTCTGCCATATGTCGTAAAACCAGGGTTTCTGGGGAAGACACAGGATACAGAGACTGCTCAGCTCAGCAACAATCATCACCATTTAAAACTTCCCTAAGTGGAGCAAGGCTAGGAAGCTGTAATCTTGATAACTGTTCTCCCACAGTTTCTAAAGGGATCTTGCATCTCAGATTTATTATATTGTTCCCAGCTTTTTGGCTTCTTTTCAGGACACCTGAAACTTTCCAGTTCATCATTTCATCATCCAAAGCAGTGGGTGTGTGTTTTATTACTGCAATTACTCAAGACATGTTGCCACAGTGATTAAATTTGCTGTGTTTACCAGTCACTCACACCACTGGTTCATGATGATAAACAGTGTTTAGGGAGAAGAGCCAGATGAAGGTGGACACGCCGGGATCTGTTCCGCTGCTCAGGGGAAGCATTAATGACACCCCAGGCAGGGCTCACATAGTTACAGGCAGCACTCTCTCTGTTATTCCCAACTTCTGACTCAGCAGCAACACCTCAATAAATAGCTGTGACCCCCAAAAATGCTGCCAGAAAAAGTTTATGGCCTCCTCTGAGAAAAACAAGGCCATGCGATGCCTTTGGAGGTGTTAACAAGACTCGCGGTAAAACCATCTGCGTGACTTCTTGAAACCTGCCTTAAAAATACTGATTACTCATAAATTCCTTTATCATGGAAGGTCAAAAGTTAATTTAAAAACTAAGCAAAATCTCAGTGCATATTGCAGCCCCTCATCTAGATTACACTCAAAGATCTGAACCCACAGAGCCACTGAAACCACTGAGCCTTCAATGGGCTTCAAGGAAATCTAGAAATGAGTCCTTATTTTGTCAACAAGAGAGTATCAATCTTTCAAAAAGTTAACTTACATCGTACAGAAATATAAATCCAACAATGGAGGAGGTCAGATAGAATGAAAATCGCCAGCTGCAAAATTAAAATGAAAAAATAGGAACAAAGCATTATATTTTGTATGGATGCTGTCCTGAGCCAGAATTACTGCAAATACTGGATATTACAATCTTCACATAAATGTGGCTTCACACTCTGCGTTAAGGGTTGTCACACATTAACTGTATCTGATTATTGATATTTAAATACTTAAGGTTTGACTAATTGCTAAATGCTTTTACATTATCACAATACAGATATTTTGATTGTGATGACAGCAGTAATTTTACAGCCAGGCATGAACTGATCGAGAGAAAGATCACAACAAGTGTAATAAATCCCCTAAAAATTAATGTTTGATAACACCAACCTTTCCCATTGTATCAATCCCTCTAAAATATTCACACTGGACTGGAAACACCTCACAATTCCCTGACTGCAGAAGTGTGAGCCATGTGTCACCTACTTCCCAACCTAATCAAACACTTAATGCTCTGTGCAGCAACAGGCACTTGTTCCAACCCCTGGGCTCACTTCTCTTCATCTCTCTCAACACTGCCTGTTGACAACAGGGGAACCTTATGAAACTTTAACAGCTGCTGGATTAGTTTATGTCTTACTGCAGAGGTCTGAATTAACTATAAACTTCAATCTTTGACTGAGGTGTGCCAGAATTCAGCCTGATCTACGCTTTTTGTGGATTAAATGGATATCCAGCAAGGCAGATAAAGCTTTAGGTTTGCACCATTGATCTGCTACATCAGCAAAGGGAAAAAGCATCTCAGTGAATTGTATGGCTGTTTGTAGGTGACAGAGCAGGATGCTGTGATTTGGAGCCAGCAATCCTGTAATGACTGTGGAGCCTGTGTGGGAGGTGTTGTCCCTAGGACTGGGTGTGGCTGGAATCTCAGCCCAAGCGTTCCCACTCCCACCTCTACAGGTGATGGAAAACTCCTTCCTTTCCCCTCTTCCCGTTGGCAGGAACAAGGCTGACCTTTCCCTGAGCAGCTCTGAAAGATCAGTAGGAAAACACTGCAGGACTTCACTTGCAAAGAAAGTTTGTGACCACAGGGACAGGCACATGGCCCAAAACCTGGGGACAACTTTTCTAGAACAAGAACTATCCCACAGGAGAGCAGCCTCCCAGAAAACTTAAACTCACTGAAAAGGAGAAGAGAGCACTGCAAGAACACTGTGCTAATGGATTGAGAGATGTATAAAGAGAGATTGTGGTCTTTGGAAAACATTAATGAAGTGCCATATGAGACAAGAAGATGAGAATCTGTGTGGTAAAACCAGCCCCACCTTCCTGAGCTTCACATTAAGGCTGATATCCCAGGTGGAAGAATGAGATGTTCAAAGACTGAGACAGCATTTCATGAGAAAAACAGCAAACAAAATATGTGGACACAGAATGCTGGAGGTGAGACAAGATAATGTGTCTCACGCCTGTGAAGGAATTCAGGAAAGCACTTTTAAAATTGCCACTTGATAAACAGGTGATAAACAACTGTTTCCCTTCTCAGCTTTAAAGCATCTTGCCTCAGGTGGTTTGAAAATAACACTGCAGAACACCCATGGCGTGGAAAAATTCAGAGGTACACAGTGGAATTCAAGAGAGCAAACAGAAGGGGAGACAGGAACCCACAAGAGTTAATCAAGAGATGCTGGAAAAACAACACTGTGGCATGGACAGACTTCACACAGGGGCTGGTGCTGCCTCCTGTACACACAAGGGAGGTGTGAGTGGTCCAGTGGATATGGCAGGACTCATTCCATGTTGATTGTAAAATGCCAGAGGTTTTCTGAATCAGACCCAAAGCACAGAGCACCTACAAGACTGTGCCATTAGTCCCCAGCCCAACATATACTGAGCACATGTGGCAAAAACAGTGCTTCAGATGAACTCATTACACTGCCAGACTGCCAGAGAACTACCTCACTTTGGATTTAGCAAAGCTTCTTTATGAATTTGGTGACCAAAACCCAAAGTAAACCTCATCCAAATTCACCATATTTTACCCAAGTGCCTTTTAAACTCTGAACCTGGCCACCAGAGAGAGCTCTGAACAACAGCTATCCAAAAGGATTTTCTGGTTTACCTTCTTTTCTCTTGAACTGAATGCAACAGCAAAGAACTTCCTAGGGAAGTTAAAGGCTTAGGGAAAGGTAAGACTTACAAGGCAGGGAAGGTTTCGTGCAAAGGGCTTTCCAAACCCCAGTGTTGCTTAACTGGGAACACTAATAACTTAAGTATGGTTTAGATCTGGCTCATCAGATTTTCCTTGTGATTGAGAAAAACGATCCTGGAGATTGCAGGCTTTCAAAAAATTTCATAATGCTCATAACACTGACTAGTAGCATGGAATAACTCCGTTCCTTTTGCCTAGAGAATTATATCAATTAAATTCACTGACAAAGAGCAGAGCGAGGTTCACAGAATTGCACAAGAGAAACCTGTTTGCTTCATTCTCACTCACTTGCCAGGCAAGTTTGAATTTCAGGCTCTTGCTGTGTGTTGCTAGAGACAGGCATCCATGGCAGGCAGGTCTTTTAGCAATAGCAGGAAATCTTATTGTCACTTGTGAAACAAAGTTAATTGATCCATGAAACGACAGCAGAAATAAACCATGCAGGTCAGCTTGCCAGGAGAGTTTATTCAACTCAGACTTCAGGGAGACACACCTCTGTCTATCAAGTGGATTTATGTCCAACAGAGATCATCTCTAAATCATTGTCACACTGATTCACACTGACAATAATCTTGATCAAGTACTCAACTTTGAGCTCTGCAGCTGTACTTTTAACCCTCACTCCTTAAGATAACCTATAGTAACAGAGGTTAAATATTATAATGAGGTGATTTTTTGCCAATGTAATCACACTTGTCAAAACCCAAATACACAGAGCATTTGGAAAGTGCCTTACACTGGTACAGTTAATGTCAGTACCCAAAAGGGATGAGCTGAGTAAGTAAAGCCTATTGGGAGATTTGCAGTTTGTAGGAGATTTTGGACCACACTTTAAATAATTGTTTAGGTACAAGGAAGTTCTCACACATATGTGAAAAATCACATGCAGGAAGGTTTTAAATTTCTTACATATTCATTACTATCAGTCAGAGTTGCTCACTGGCCCACTCTCATCACCATGTTTGAGCTCCTGTTTCAGTATCCCAGGATCAAGCTGTGACACCTGTCATTTATTTAGGATGCCATAATTCCTGCTCTTGAACTGTACATGATACCATCCCAAAATGACAGCATGGGTACATACATCAAACCACAGTAATCATTTTTGCTCCCCTGTGATTACTGGCAGACAGGGAAATATTTTCCTATTCTCTGCACGTTTTCACCAAGCACTTTGTAGCAGAAGCCTACAAATAAATCCATTATTCCATAAGGAAGAAAACTGTGAAATATTTTTAAGTCTTTTTTTCCAGTAGAAACACTTTACTTTTAATCACCCTTAGAGAAATGCTACTGCCACCTTTCACTTTGTTTGTGCACTTATCAGGCAGACCCAGCTTTCTGGAAACAAATCCCCCTTCAAAGGCACCTGAGGACCTCCATCATTTTTTCCAAACCAGTGAAGCCCATAACAACTGAGAGCATTATCTTTCCTTACAAAGCTTCCTGGAATTTCCGAAGGACTGTTGGGATCTCAAGGTTCCTCCGTCTCCTGAACCATTTCTCCACCAAACGGACAGTGCAGTTGCACTTCTTGGCAAGGCCTTGGATCTCTGACTGCAAAAAAAGTGCAACAGTGTTAGCAGCAAGAGGCACTCCAAGCTCACTTTCAATTATTTCATAGGTAACAGAGCAGCTTCCCACTGTTGCAAGATATTAACTTAAAAATATTTCCAATATTATGAATGTATGGGAACAATTTTTGAGTACCACACACAGAAACCCTGGATTTTTACTTATGTAAATATTTTATACAGGCATGAACTGAACAAATCCACAAATTCTGCTATTATCTTTCTGGTGGCTGCTGAGAGATTCAACTTTTACTGCTAAGCAAATGGTTGGGCTGGAGGAGAAGTTTAGTGTATCAACACATGTGGACGCTGCATCCAATATATTACCTAATTATAAATACTTGTTTGTTTATATGAGCCTCACAGATGAGATGTGGCCTGGAATTAAGGTGGCCTGACCCCTATTCTCAAATCCAATGCATTTCCATGGTGCAGAGTAGGTCAATGTGTCTTTCCTGAGCAGGATCCAGACTGCCTCCTTCAACATCTAAAATGAGCACAGCCTAGAACTGCAGTAGCCATGGGAGTAAAACACTCAGGTGCCTCTGCACCCCCTGTGCTGAGGAGGGGGAGCAGCCCTGCTCTGCAGCCAGGCCAGCACGTGCTGAGCACGAGGCAGTGAGACTCCTGCATTCCTGGGTGCTCAGTGCCCCACGTGCAGCAGCCTGGGGGCTTCCTCCCTCTCCGGCATCCCAAAGTGTGGAAGGTGTGGGATGACCTCCCTGGGGGCTGCCGCAGGAGCAAAGAGAGCGTTTGGCTCATCCCTGGGGAGGTTCTTTCCTCCCAAGGCCAGGATGCAAATAGTGGGTGTCAGCAGCAGTACCTCCACCAAGGGGAGTCCAGTTCAGTTAGTGTTCTACCCTCAGGGAAACCTCTGGTATGTGAGAAAAGGCACCTCAGCTGCCAGGGAAGGCAGGAGTGCAAGCAGCCTCTGTGTTCAGCCCATCCTGCTGGCTGAGCTTGCTTCCCACTTGCCATGCAGGAATATTGACTTATTTTCAACAGTGTCCTCAATTGCCAGCCAGGCCTCTGCAGGCCTTCCCAGGGACACTGGTCCCCAAGCTGGACACCTAAGGGAGGCAGCCTGAATCCTTCCCATGCACTGGTGAGTATAAAAATGCTGTGCTTCCTTTCAGACATCAGTTGTCAAATGTACTCATGTAGAAGGAAGGTATGAAACAGAGATTGGGATACTTGCCTAGATAGAGAAGAGCTCATATGTGAACATTAATACATCTGTTCCTGATGGTATCAGGCAAAAGACACAATAAGAGAATAGCAGGGATAGAATGAAAAGTTCACATACCATTAATTATCAAAATCCCTTATTACTAGAAAGCACAGGTTGTTGTTTTTTTCAAAATCAGTGCAGGAACAGTGCAATTGTTTGGGAACTGGAGTCAAGTAGGTGAACTTTCTGAGGCTGCATTCACTGCAAAGTACTGGTTTCCCATCAACAATGAAGTTCCCTTATTTTTGGAGATGACAAACATTGACTTTTATTTTATTTCTTTTATTTTTAATTCTTTTATTTTCAAAACAAACAGCAAGGTAATAGGAGGGTTGTTTTCCTTTCTCACATAAGCCAGGATGCAGCAATAGAACAGATAAAAAGGCTTCCATGCCAGCATTCCAGTATTATTGCTTGCAATAGATATGGTACCACTTTCCAGCAAAAGATGTCAGCTGATGTTTTCTCCAGGCAGAATGAGTTAAAGATGGAACACTGATCTTCCCTGGAAACATTACTAACAGTCTAACCTAGAGCAGTGTGCCAGAAAATTAAACATCTTAAATGTATTTTCTGTTTCGGATGCCATAAAACCTTGTCAGCAGAACTGCAACAAAACCCCAAATAAATTAAGTCATCTGTCAATCAGCTGGAACTTATCCCATGATGTCATTGCTGATAGCTGATTGAAACAGTACGAGTGGGATTTTCCAAAAGCAGTTTAAAAGAACAAGAATCCTTACTTGGGATGGATGTCTTGAGCACTCCCGGAAATAACTCTCTAAAACAGGATTAGGCTGTGGCTTCACACGTCTTACATTCTTTATACCTAAGGCTTTTGCCAGAGGTATAGCAACATATCTGAAAAGACACACCATGAAAAACTTTAGAACTACAACAGAGTTACAAGACCTCGGTTGTTCTCATGCCAAGATATGAAGAAAACAAATCTGATGCAATTTAATCTGCCATAGGATATGCCAGTGGACTGTGAGAGAAAGGGATCTCCCTCTAGCTAATCCCAAGAGGGAACCACAGCTTATCAGCAGTTAAACAAGAGCAGACCCACGGACGACAGTGTGTGGCCATGAAATGCTACACAACTAAAGGAAAGATCCTGACTTTTGTGTCATTTTGTGTTCTTCAGAGGCACACTGGAGTTAAGCAAGTTATGGGAGAATGAAATGAGAACTGATGCTCCCACCATGTGAGCCCAAACATTACTGGGTTACTTTCTCCTGGTGGCAGAGTCCCCTGGCACTTTGCTTCACTGGGTCACCCCTGCCAACACCAGATTTGGCCTGCGGCACACGGCCATTCCCTGAGACCGAAGGCTTCTCTCTCTCTTGTTTTCCAACCCAAATTGCTGCAGGGTGTGCCAAAGGCTTCACCCTTCTACTTCACCCTTCTCAACAAGCCCCCTCAATCCTGCTGATATCAGCATTGATTCCCCATTACTCATGGCAGTGGTCAGTTTTCCTCGGATTCCCTGCAGCCAGATGTGTGGGCTAATTATCCACACCAGCCCTTTCCAACAGCAGTGCAGTGAGACACACTTGGGCAAGAGTTTACTCAGGAGACACTGGGAATGGTTATAAACATATGATCTGAATTACTTTTGATTTCCAACATGAATGATCTTATCTGCTTCTGTTTTAAGTCTGTCCAACTTACGACATTCCAAATTTCCTCACTCTATCCTGAAATAATTATAAAAACCTACTGACCACATTCTTTAGAGAAAAAATAAAAAAAAAAAAAGGAAAGACACACAAAAAAAGGCACAAATAAATAGGTCAAAGCACTTCAAATTTTAACATAATTGTAGCTTTCTCCTATGGAGTCAGCCTCTGCCTGTCCCCTAAGATTCCAGCTGCAGAAGCAATCCATCTCTCAGTGCCAAAGTGAGGGGAAAAAAAGGAATCAGCTTTACTAGATCTGCATAAAATGTTCACATGAAACTCTGAGATCCCTCCAGCCTGCTTAGCTTGGCCACAGATGGACACCTGGGATCCATCAGCCTCACATAAATGTTGGTGCAGGACCAAACGAGAGGAAAGGTTTGGTTGGGAGGACAAATACCTTGACCCTCACACTGAAGGAGAAAAAGGAAACCCAAATGGTTTAGAATTCACTGTATCTCTAGCAATAGGTGACAATTAGAAGTATTTAAATGCTGTGCTAGAAAATCTAGATGAAATATTTGCCTTCTGGGTTGGACCACAGCCACATATTCCCAACAGTGCAAACACCGCCCGATTTTTCACCTGCCGCATTATCTGTACAAGATCTTCCTAGTAAACCATCAGCCAATCCTCCTTTCTAAAACACAACAACACTGATGTGGAGATATCTTATTTTCAGCATTAATGAGGATTAACATTAGCATCAAATTGCACCTCTGTTTCTTACCTTTCACTGAAGAATCGGATGATCAGCAAGACGAAGGCGTAGGGTATTGTGGCGTATAACTGGTGTGGTTTGGGAAACACAATTCCATCACGGTCTACAAAGTCTGCCCATGTGCAGTTGATGGGCATCCAGATATTCTCCCACCAGAACCAGCTGTTGAGTGTCTTTAATATGTAGGCCATGCTACATAAATAAAGAGAGAATTAAATTTATTCCTGATGTATTAAGAAGAAAATGCATGAAATGAAACGCATCGAGCCTTGTTGTGCAGAGCCAGTGAAGTCAGTTTTCTCAGGGGAAAAAAAAAAGTATCATAGGGGAAGTTGAAACCTTGTTGGTTTAGAGCACAGAGGTGAGATTATAACCCAGCTGAAGATAAAATAATAGAGGTAAATTTTTGAGCTGGTATCAAGAAATGCAGGGCCTTTGGAATCTGCAGAGGGGAGGTAATCTGCTCTCTCATTTCAGTCACTCACACTGGACTGCTTAGTACCTGCTCAAATCTTTGGCAATACTCATTTATAATCAATCATACCAATACTAATGAGAACTCCTCTTCCCTAGGCTGCCTTCACAAATTAAATGGAAGTGGGTTGAAGAGTGGAAGAGAAACGAGAAAGTGCAGGGGGTGACTCAATTCCACAGTAATGAGGACATGTTGCTGTTGAATTACTGGTGCTTAATATGCTAATGGCACTATATCCTGAATTTGCAGACACTTGTGCATGGGAACAAGTAGAAAAAATACAGTATACAGCAAACTTTCTGGGAGGAAATACTATGGTTTAACTGTAATCAAAGCCTAGATAGAACAAAATGTCTAAAATCAGTTCAGAAAGGAAAAAAAAATTCACTTCAACTAAAATATTTCCTTCTTTTAAAAGTCTCATTTTTGCCTTCTCATTCTACATGATATAATTAGAAATTTCTGTTCTCACTCATTTAGTTGTAAGGACTTCATAGTACAAACATGTTATGCATTCCATAAAAATATCCTAACATGGAAGAAAAATGAGCTATTATGTTTTTTCCATATGGCTGAAATACATAGCTTTTCTATAATTTCAAGGTATAATAAATTTAAATTATTTTTTTCCATACTACAACATTCTGTACACCAGAAAAAAAACAACAAAACAAAAACCCAAAACATGAGGAAATAACTGATTTAATTGAAACAGTTGAGCTGGGAGGATTTCAAGCAAGTCTCCTCCCATCATTAGGTATCCCATCATTAGGTATCCCATTGGAAGCTCTCACAGCAATATAAATGTACAGGATCAGGTGATAAGATCAAATTATCCTGAGGTCAGACAGCAGTTCAATCCTTTTCATGTTCCTCCACATCTGAGCAGGGGCCACAGGACTTGAGTTCTGCCTGGAGCTGGGCCAGGACACTGCTCAGTGCTCACACCAACATCCCAGATCCAGAATGGATCCCACTTTAATTAACAGCCAAAGGAACCATCACTGATCCACAAAGGGCTGTTTCCACTCAGCTGGAGCCTTGCAGCTGCTCTGTGAAACAGTGGCCTGTACCCATCAAACAGGGGTGGGTTAAATGGATCCATTCACTGGCCAAGCACAGTAGTCAGAATTAAACTATTAATAACCAGCCATTGAATCTTTTTAAATGCCAAAAGGGGACAGTAAAAACCTTCCAAATGAACCACGTGTGTATAAGCAAACGCAAAACTAAAGGAGGGAGAAATCACAATTGTTCCTGCACTGAGACTTTATATGCCAAGTTTCAGCCTAGAGCAACTTTTCACTGCTGAATTATAAACTCCTGGAAGTGGGGATTTATACTGGGGCTGCTCACAGGCGCCATCAGAATGAAGCAGGGCTTTGAAACATGACATTTTGGGTCAGACAGAAAGGCTTGCAGACAAACTGCCCTGGGAGACCAAGGGAGAGACTCATTACACAGCTCTGCTTCCCAATATATCTATATTTTTTTAACTAGACTGTGCACTGCAAACTACCACAAACTGCAGTAAAAATAGGCCAGTCTGTTAGAGCCCAGTGGAAGGAGCACTCCCAGTTGGATTGTGGTGAGATTTGTTGGGACTGAACATGCATCCCAAACACTTGAACCCTAGGAAAACCCAGCAGTGCATATTTTCATGTTGGATCCCTGGGATCTTGCTAGTTCATGTGTTTCTTCCACACAGAGATGCCTCACCACATGATTACCTCTTAACTAGTTAATAGAACATTATTAAACTAAGCTCATAAGCACATGCTTCATCTTAAATTTTAAGGGAATTCTGGGAATTGAGGTCTGCTGGAGATTTCAGGAGAAATCCTTCCCCACAAACACCAAATGATTCATCAAAAGGTGGGTTCTCTGAAACTCTTCCTCCTGAAATCCCTGTATTTGTACCAGGCCTGGCACACAGGGGGTTAGCCCATCCCTGATGAACACTGTCCAAGTAATTCTTAGAAAACTGTTGATGAGATTCCAAATCTGTCTGCAGCCTATTCTTAAGTTTTATTACCCTTAAATTGGATGTTTCCACTGCAGCAAAGCAGGCCATTCCCCAGGAAATCTTGAAGATTTCCATCTCCATAATAGCAGCTGTTAAGTAGTTGGGCTGCTTTCCTGTCTCCCTTCATCTTGAGCTCTCATCATGAGTTTCCTGGAGCACCTGGAGGGGGAGGAAAATCAGTGGGTAGCACTGCCCTGAGCAGGAGCAAAGAAGCTGCCAGCAGCCCCCAGTTCCAGGGCTGGGATCAGGCTGTAGATACTGGATTTAAAAAGCAGCTTTTCAGCTTTCACAATCTGCCACAGGTTGTTCTTCTCCCCTGCAGAAGCTGCTTCCAGAGAATGGGCAGTGGATGCAAAGGCCCAGCTCTAAGGAGAAACTTTAAAGCCTATTCAGCCTGAACCTCCTACTGCTGGTGCTGAGCTCAGAGCTTTTCCTTAGTTTGTAGCAGCACCAAGCAAGCAGGATTAAGAAATGACAGTGACTCACATTCTGCCCAGCCTAGAATGAAAAAAAACTCTGCCTCTTCCCAGAGCCTTGTCCACACACCAGCATGTTCACTGACAAACTGCAATTGCTGCTCTAGAGGGCATTAAAAGCCAGTCAAACAGTAAAACAAAGATATTTTAGAAAAATGAAGTTCCTCTGCATATCAGGAATTAAATACTCCAAGTAAAGAAATCTAATCACCTCCTTGCTACAGAAGGATCTCCTCTGGAGCCTAATCTAATTTTAAATGGGTTAGTGCAAAACAGGAAAATCAGGAATGATGACTTCAGGAACTGCATCCTTTATAATTAAAGGAAAGCCTACACAGTTGGGAAGTACCAATATGAAGTTTCTTTCAGAGCTCTGTTTCTTGAATCTTTGATATACTGGATAAAAGAACCCAAAAGCCTGATTTTTAATACCATTAGGCAAAAAAAAAAAAAAAAAGTTTATTTTGGTTTGACAAAAGCTATGTGGCTGCAGTTTGAAAAGCAAATTCAGGAGCTGCTTTGAAGTGGAATTTCTGAGTGCTGAGGAACTAATAAAAAGAAACAGAGCCAAAGCTTTGATTGCACCCTCTGCACAAAAGCTCTCACTTGCAAAAACTGCATTTCCAAATTCAAGACTAAGAGAAGGTGACATCCAGGATGTGTTAGGAAGATTTCCTGTCCTTATTTACTGAATAAATTGGAAAGCACAATGGATCAGCAACACAAACATGCAAGGGAGAGAAAACTTACTTCTTCTAAGCATCTTTAGTTTTCTCAGGGTGGCCCCAGAGGTGTAACAGGGAAAGAATGTAATCAGCAAAAAGCAAGAATAATTCTCCTATTCCACTCATAATTTTGCAGAACTGGTAAAGCTGGTGCAATGAGTGTTGGGAAAAATCAAGTCTCTCAGATATCAAGAGATAACAAAGCTGTTCCAGGCTGTTAATCATCAACATTAAACAAAAGTGGTTTAAAACAGTAAATAAAGATCAGACCCACCATACCGTGACTTTGTTTTTGGTTTTGCTTGAGACTCAGCAATATATCCAAGAGTAAACACACAAGTTTCAGCAGAGATTCGTGTTCTGCTACAGACACAGCACGTTGTGTGAAGAATTCCAACCAAGATCAGCACCACCAAACAGGAGAACAAATATGGGTCCTCCAGTGGTTTGTGGAGGAAANAATCATTTTTGAGCAGCTAAAATGGTTTTAGCTGATGGCAGGCTGCTGGGGAAAGTGAAATACAGTTCTCTCACTGTACAGTTACAGTGCAAACTGTGTTCACTTTTGAGCTTTAACAAGCCATAATATGATGGAGTGGAATAGAGTTATGAAATAACTCTGATATCTGCAATAATGCCGAGATAAAAAGTAGTTATTGGAAAAAGCCCAAACTCTATCCAAACCACGGGTTCTTAATAAATGCTTAATTTATAAAAAGCTTGAACAAATCTAAAGGAACCACACTTGTTACTTCAGGAACTTAGCAATATTTGTCAGAATGTGAGGAAAAATCTTTTAAATTGTGACACTTTTCTTCAAGTTATTACCATTGGGGAAAGATGCAAAGTTTTTTTTGTAGCTTCCCAACATTTTACTTGAAATAAAAACCTGAAGTCTTGCTTAAAGTGCTGTTACATAATGGAGATTTTACCAAAGTTTGAGCCTTTGTGGTCACTTAAGAGCAGAGAAGAATTGAGCAGAGTGGTGAGGGCAAACACATTATTACAAGTACAGAAGCACCGCAAAACATGTGAAGGCAGTGGAATAGTGAGGAACCACAGAGGACCCGAGGGTGCAGAGCCTGTTGGCTTCTGCCCCTCCAGCAGATGATTCAAGGCTCCAAATTAGCCCTTGGAAGGCAGGAGAGGGACAGGGCT
>VYZS01074985.1:44197-54364 GCA_013400695.1 Neodrepanis coruscans
AACAAAGTAAGAAAAAAAATCACTTCATAAAATGTCACAAAATTCACCTTTTCCCAGCCAGTTAAATTCCTGTAATAAATTACAGTAAATCCACACACTGGGTGTGAGCTCTCAGCTGAGCTTCCAAGCAGTTACATAAGAGAGTTTATAGTGTTGGTTCATTTTCTCAGAAGAGAAAACCCTCTTGACAAACCTTTGAGACAGTATTAGGTCTTTAACTTCTAAAATCAGAAATGTTTTGTGCATGAGGAAGAAATAAAAAACCCAACCAAAACCAACCCCCAAACCCCTAATGGTTTCGTTTGTTTTCCTTCATACAAAAATCCCTCTGGAATTAACCTGGGGAACCAAAAATAAATGTTCTAAATATACTGTCTATTAGTACCTAACCATTTTTTCCAACTGATTATCTCCATGGCAGACAGTTAATAAAATCTCATCTGTACACATGGAGAAAAAGTAGGAATCAATTTGATACAATACTGATCATTTGGACTCTTAATTCTCCTTTCAGCACCAGTGAACCCCATCTGCTTGGCATCAGGCATTCCTTCAGGATTAAAGTAAAAACCCTGGACATTTCTATGCTTTCTACTCCTCAAGAATCACCAAACACCTGAAACTGAATCACTACAAGTCACATGTTCAAGGACATCAATATCACAACCCACAGCCTTGCAATCTCTAATTTAAAGCTAAGCTCCACTTCACAGGAATTCAGACCTTCTAATACACCAACTCTGCCCTTCATAAAAGGGATGAAAAATGCCATTTACTACCTTTCAAAAGGCTTTTTCCTGCAGACCTTCCTTACTAGCATGACCTGATTCATAATCTGTATTCTTACAGGGAGAGGTTCACTAAGGAGAGGCTCCTTCCTAATTAATTAGTAATGCCATCTGTCATAATTGAAGACTAGATACCTGATTTTAAACACAACAAGCATTAAGGGAGTGCGTATTTATCACCCATGAATCCTATTGCAAGACTAAATCAGGGAAAGACACAATTTGGACACCCAGGCTGAAATCTTCCAAAAATCTTGTGAAAATAAAATTCACAGGAACCAAGTTCTGAAACAATACTCAGAGCACTCAGTAGTTTGATAATCTGTGCTTTACTAATAGGAAAGAAGATGACAATTAGATAAAGGGAGTATGACAGCAGCAATACTGGAAGGATAAAGGAAGTGAAGGAACACTAACACTCTGCTGCTGATCCAACCTGCTATTGGCTTTGGATATGCCTCAGGAAAAAAGGCTGCAGGAAAAAAACATTGACATGACCTGAGGACTATCTTCTAACCAATTTCCCCTCACACACTCAACAACTGAGGGGCAGGAATACCACAATTATGCTCCCTCTATCAGGTTACAAACTCTGGGCTGTATTTCATTTGAATACTGAACACAGGGTATCAATAAACCTCCCTTACAGGAATTGGGAATCCTCTCATGTCCAGGGGCACAGAGATGCACTTGTGGTTTGGTTGGCCTTCCTTATGCAAACAATAGTCTGCTTTGTCTTTAAATTATCTTTGGTGAAAAGGTTTTTCTCTTTGCCTTCAGTTTAGCATCAACTTGTCAAATCTCCCTTCCCAGTAACCAGAAATGCCAAAGCAATTCCAATGTAACTGCATCTCTACAGAAGGTACTAAATTTGTTCCAATACATTTGAAAAGGTAGATTTAGCAGCAAGAGTAACTTTGGGTGCTCACAAAGCAAGAACAAGTGTATCTAAGGATCTGACCCTTCCCACTCAAGTAACAGCACTGACAACTCACCCAAATAACTCCCATGTGCTGTCACTGTCTTAAGATGTAGGAGACTAATAAACACAATCCTCTGGCTGCTGCACTTAGAGATTTAACAATTAATCCTGTCAATTCAAAGAGTTTCTTAACTCATTTCCAACAGTCCAAACAACATAGGATTTAAAAAAAAAACAAACCTTGTTGATCCTTGGAGCTGGAAGCACTGGTTTAACAACTGTATGAAAATAAACCTCAACAATTTGTAACACTTGCAGGGAAGACAATGCTGCAAACACTTGATTACATTCCTAAGAGACTCTTGCAGCATCAATCTTCATCCACCCACAGAGAACACAAAATAGAAGTGTTTTCTTGATGGAACTGAGAGGCAATTCCTTTGATGCTTCACACCCAGCAACTCCCACCTCTGCATCAGCTCCTGACAATTACAGGAAACACAGGCATCAGGCTGGTCAGTAATTGTAGTTGAGGTGGAGAAAACACTCCTTTAGAGGCACCAATTGCCTCCTTAAGGAGATAAATAATTTAGAAAAAATAGAATTGGTTTTGTTTTACATTTGCTGCCGAATGGATCTTCACCCAGCAGCTGCAGTGGTGTCAACATGAACAGAACACTGTTTCACACAAGATTTTCTTGAAGAATATGAACACTGTCAAGGAAGCCAAGTACTGGAGGTAAGTTTCCAGAAAGTATTAGTTTCTCTTTAAGTTAAATCCCTACATGAACTGTCTGTAGTGACAAAGTTACTGACAAACCCAATTGAAGGTTATATTTGAAGATAAATCCAGTGAGCAAAAGAATAAGGACACAGGATTTTGCCTTTTAACAACAAATCTTTGTTACTTAATGAATATACACTGTTTTGCAAAATAAGCTATATATTACTCATTTTTTTCCTATGTAGCTGTTACTTCCCTCAAATTAGCTACAGGGATTTGGGACTCCTTTGAAGCTCCACAGAAAATGCTCAGGGTGGTTTCATCCACAACCAGGATGAGATGGGGCAGATCCTCGGACAATTCCCACGAGCAGCTGCAGCTCCTGACAAAATTTCAGGATCTGTACGTGCAAACCTTCCCTACAAACCTGAAGGAGGCCAACATTCAGCAGTGCTCACTTCTGAGGTTGTCTGTGCTACTTTTTCAAGCATTTTGCTTTTTTTTCAGATCTTCCTCCTAGAAGGACAGTGCTGACTGACAAAACTCGTGTTTTGCAGTACAGGAAAGTAGGAACCAGAAATAACTGAGGATGTTTTAACTCTCCACGCAAGAATTCCACCACAAAATGTATTGTTGTATTCCTTCCATGGTTGCTGGAAGCCAGCAGCAAGCCAGCTCATCTAGTAAAGAGCCTGTCTGACATTTAACAGCAATAAATTCATTTACACAACATTTAAGAAGATAATGACTTGAAAAAAGCTTAAATCTCTGAGATGTTTCTCAACCAAGTCCTGCTGTTGAGCTGGTTGGTCACAGTAAAGCACTGCCTTCCATCCATTCTGACTCTACTGGCTTCTAACAAGACTTCAGGGTGAACCAGGTGGCCTAAAAGAGTTAAAAGAAGAATTTACAAACTCATCTGGACAACTCCAAGGGAAAACACACAGAAGCAACGTGGTAATGACCACAATATTTTCACTCCTACTGACACTGAAAGGCTCTGATAAATCCCTGATATTGACTTCAGGCACCATCCCAGACTGGCTTTGGAAGAACTACAAACAAAGCTTATCCTGCAGTGATAAACCAGAGGCCAAACAAGCTTCTTCCCAGCTTTACAAGGGTATTGTAAGTATAGAAATTCCCAAGGTTTGTTTTTATTCTGGTATTACAGGATTAAAACTTGTAGTACAAGTCTTAAAAGTAGAAATGGAAAACAGTCATAAAAATACTGGAGAAAATCCAGTTTGAAGAACCACAGCCTGGATTCTGCTGTAACTGCAATCAAGCTTAACAAATATTCAAGTTCAAAAATATTGGTTTTAAAAAGCACATCCTGTAAGCAACTTCTGCTGCTGCTTATCTCACTAAAGCATAATTTATTCTTTTGATGTTGAAGGTAAAGTCCTCAAAATAACTGCATCAGTGGAGACTGAACATTTCAGGTTAAGTCCACAGATAAAAAACTGTCTCCAAATGGGTCACCTGATTTTTTCTGTCTTGCTTTGAAATAATACAAGAAAAGTTGATAGGGATCAATATCCAAAGGTAAGGCACAATCTCCTAGTAATCAATGACCCAATTCCCAAATTCTATCTTTACCCTGGTAGTAGGTTCTGCAGCTGAATTTGCTCCAGCAAATGAAATAACAGCTCTGCAAAAAAATTTTAAGCCAAACCTCAACCACTCTTCTACTCATCAATGGATTAAAACACAAATTCTTTTGCAAGGTGCTTTCTTTGTGCTTGGCTCTTTGAATACAGCCACAGAACTGATACCCACCTTCAGGGCTCACACTTATTTTGTGGGCAGTATAAAACATTTGACTCATATTGATTCAACTCCATCTCAGGTCCTACAATATCAACACATTAAGGTATCCAGTTGCCAGACACAAACCACTTTCAGCCAATTTTATGACCAAAACATTCTCAGAATTAAAAGAATGACCTTCTGAGAAGGGAAACACGTGGGAATGATCTCTACTAAACTGGGCACACAAACAGCCTCATGCCTGGAAGAATTACAGTTGGATTGTAATTGGATTTGCTGTATTAAAAAAAAATCAAGTTACAGCTCCTACATTTCTTGCTAAATTCTACACACTGTTCTGTCTAAATTTTCACTTAAAAGAAGTTTAGATAGTTGTAGTAATCAGTGACAAACAAGATCAGTATTTACCCCAAATTATCTCACCATTCTGCCTTTCCCACCCAGCTCATCACAGGAGTGTCTGAGAAATACTCTTGCAATTTAAACACTTCCAAGTGGCAAAGTACAGACAAGAAATGCTGAGTAGTACTATGTTCAATGAAAACAATTACCCACTTAAATGATTCAGCAAAAACCAGATTAGAAAAGGAGTGAGGATAGTGGAAAGGATTTCACTGAAACATAAGTACCTACTTTTAAAATTGTGATCTTGAGAAACACTTGCTCAACCTCCTTGCCAAAGGCACTTCCCATGTTTGAACTGAAAAGTTCCCAAGTTGTCTGGAGTTGCATCTTTGAACAGGCCCAGAGGGATTTTAGTCCTGACAGAAATGAGCTCCTCAGCATCCAGAGCACAACTGAATTCAAACAGTGAAGAGAAACCAGGCTTCTTTCTGCCCTGGACAACTCCGAGGTTGTTTTTTAACTGAGGGAACTGCAGGCACAAAGGGTTTCCATCCCTTGACATTCTCACCCACTTCTCTGCACAACAGTTATCTCGGGAAGAAACCAAAGCACAATGAACACATGGAATATTCAGGTCTCCTTCATGCCAGTGAAGATCACTCCTTTTCATCTAAGTGCCAAGTGATTATGACTCTCATCCTGGAAAGCACTGTCATTTCCAGCTAAATTATCCCATAAGCTTCACCCAGTTTTCCTTCCCTGTTAATAGGGGAGGAATTGAATATTCACCAGTTCAAGCTTGAGACTAAAAGAAAGCCAGAGATTTGAGGGTCAGTCACCTGCTCCAGAGACTGTCTTACCTCAGCATTTATTTTAATTTAACACTATTTAAAGGGAAGAGAGAACGTTTGGTTTTCAATCAGAACAGAGCACTCACCTTCCAAAAAATATCCCAAAATGAAAACTGCTTCTCTCAGTTCTGATGAGGGCTGGGATTTTCCCAGTATTCCTAAGTCAGTACTTTCCCCCTGCCCACCCCCTGTCAGGTCACTACAAGCTGCACCTTCACTGTGGCACCATGAGGTGCCTTCCTGCCAAGAGCACACCTGGGCTGGCTCCTGCTCTGAACTCACTCCCCCCAGGCAAACTCTCAGACTCTTACTTTCCAGGTTATTCAAATTACATCTGGTAGAAAAAAAGACATAAGTATAGTAATTTAGTATCTTCCACATCCATCTCACTGCACTGGAGTCACTTAATTTCGAATTATCTTTCTGATTTAACGAATTTATTAAGTTTGTGTTCTATACTTACGTAAAATGCATAATGGATGTGAGAAATTCTGCTGGAATTTCACTTCTGCATTGCCTAAGCTTAATTTAAATTACAAGCCTCCACAAACAGACAATTTATGCATTAGTTTCCCCATCTACCTTTTGTTTTAATTAAAGTAATATACACATCTGAAGATCCAATTGGAGCAAAGCACTGACGCTGAACACACAGTTTAAACACCAAAACTGTCCCCAACTACAGGAAAAATGCTGTAGCCCAAGCTCTAAGCAGTCAAGTGTTGCACTAACTTTGCCCTGTAGTCCACAAACCACTACTAATCTGCCAAGGAATTCATAAACAGAATGACATTAAGTATAATTGAGGATACTTTAAGTATCATGTATTTTTTATGTGCTTTCACATTAGTCATTTATTATAAAATTCTGAATACCCAGCAATTAATCCTTCTATACTGTACAATGACATGCCATGAATAAGCCCAGGACCCTAAGGTCATGGATCATATATCACTGGGTGCAATTGCAGATTTTTTTAAGGTGCCAACCAAAAACACATTTGTCCTGCCTGAGGTTAAATACACTGACTAGTCCAAGAGGCAGGAGCTTCAGAAGCCATTAATCTCAGGGAAATGTTCCTCACTTTACTAGTTCAAAAAAACCACACCAGAACACTTTGGATTATTGTGGATTCGTATCTTTACTCATCTTCTCAATGTGGTTCAGCAGTTTCAACAAGGCAGTTGGGTTATATGGGAAAAGATTTCTTCTCTGCAACCTAGAAATAGATTTTTGCAGCTCTTCCAAACACTTGGTTGATTTATAAAACATTATTCTTAGGGGAATGATGTTATCCAAAGATGTCACACAAGTCAAACAGGATGAGCTAAGAGATCCTTCCCGTTTCAGAGGTAACACTTCAGATGTGCAAGTACTCCGGTTATCATCCGTGTAGCTGCAACCAGTTCCCCTTCTCCTTGTCTCACCCCCATTGTTTAAAGGCACTTCCTTTGTGTTTACTAAGCTCTCTTTTCCATCTGATTCCAACTCCGAGTCCTCTGAGCTGTCATAATTAACGAGGCTTTGAAGAGAACCCGGCAGAGCCGCGCTATCAGCGCGGATCAGTGACTCAGAGGCTTCATTATCACCTCGCTCTGCTGTAAACACACAGCAATTGTGAGCGGCCAAAGACATCGGAGTCTGTGGCCCAGGTGCACAAGCAGCATTTTGCAAACTCTCATCAGTCACAGAGCTTTGCTTTTCTTGATGGGGAGGCTTGAGGGAAGACATTGTTTGAAAAGTGCCACGTTTGGTATCAAAACGGTTACAGACATCCACAAACTGATGCCACTCTTTGCCAAGAAGCTTTAAGTACCTTACCAAGTACTCCAGAAAGCAGGTTTCTGAGGAAATCAAAAAGTCTAGAAGGACTGTGGAATCAAAGGCGATCTTTTCCAGAAAAAACAAGAAGATACAGTGAGGATTGTATCCTCCTGCGTGTGTGAGAGAGTTCCAGGAGTCCTCCTCTCTCTGGCTTAAGTCATCAGCAGCTTCACACCTTAACCTGGAAAGTAAGTCATGGAAGAGACTCAAACACATGGAAGTTGACAAGGGTTTGTTTTTTTTAAAAAAAACAGCTGCATCCAAAAGATGGTATTTTTGCTCTTTTTTGACTTTGTCAAAAAGTGAAAAAAAACCAAAAAAAGAAGTTTTTATATCAGGATGAGAAAAGAAAAAAGGCAGGTGGGGCTTGGAGATCCCATTTCAAGAAATCAAAGCCATTATAGCAGGGCTTAAAGAGCATTCCTCCNCCTGGAAAGTAAGTCATGGAAGAGACTCAAACACATGGAAGTTGACAAGGGTTTGTTTTTTTTTAAAAAAACAGCTGCATCCAAAAGATGGTATTTTTGCTCTTTTTTTGACTTTGTCAAAAAGTGAAAAAAAAGCAAAAAAAGAAGTTTTTATATCAGGATGAGAAAAGAAAAAAGGCAGGTGGGGCTTGGAGATCCCATTTCAAGAAATCAAAGCCATTATAGCAGGGCTTAAAGAGCATTCCTCCTTAGGAAACCTTCTGTAATAAACAAAGTTCTTACAACACTGTGTTATAGTATCAATATAATATAAAACAATATTATTTTAATAATTTTGTAAACCTGAACACAAACTTTTAGGATGTTAAACTCACTGAAGAGTGGCCTGCTTTTAGTTAAGTGTCCAAGAAGGATTGTGTGTATCTATAACTTCCATATCTTCATATTTGAAGCCTGAGGGGCTTATTTATAAATTAGGATAGTATTTTGTATGGTAATTTAAACAACAATGAAGGAATAAATGTGCAAGACAAATCCATGAAGAACATGTTCCAGCTGTTGGCAATAACAGTTTCTATCAAGTGACTGGAATTCCCATGGGCCCAGTCCTTGGAAACGTTGCCAGAAGTGCCTGAATTGTAATATCCCACTCTTATCAAACTCTGATGTAAGAAAATCTTGTTATTTCTCTGTCTAACCACTATTTTAGGCATGAAGTCAATTATCCTGAATTACAGGATATGATAAAGCATTTAGTAAGGAATTGTTTCACAACTCCCCTGTTTCATCCAAAAAAGGCTCAAACAAATTGTCAGCCCTTACATCACACATAATTACATTGTCCTGAGGTTTGGGGGTTTTAAACTATTAAAACTAATTTTTCTGCATATAGAAACCAATGTGAATGTTACATATATCACAACAGCCTCACAAAACTACAGTTCTTCATGGTCCTGTCAAACAAAAAGTGCACTAACCTCTCCAATTTTAAATAAATGAGTAACAAAGCTTTAGCAGCTTCCCACATGTCATCATCTTGCTCAATGAAAATCAAGGAGAGCCATTCACACTGATGCACAACTGGGTGAGACTGTGGAGAAGGTTTTAGGTGACTCTTCCAGAATGCCAACAGCTGGGACATGGAACTCTCAAAGCCTCCTGGAAAAAAACAGAAAAAAAGCATGAATTTTGCTCTCACATACACTTTTTGTATTTTATATTAATATTTCATGAATACATTTCTCTTTCCTTAGCTCAAGTGATGTAGGAAGCATCAAATTTTCTAGATTAGTTCTTTTTTAGCCATTTTAGTGGAGCAGCTTCCCCATAAATATAACTTTGTAATCATTAGACAGAGATTCTTTACCTTAAGTCAAGAAACTTGTATCTTCAATACTAATTATACCCCATCCTGGTACAGACAGCAAGTTCTGATGTAACACAGCACATATTCAATACTCAGAAAAATGTCCTGCAACACTGAAATCAATTTTTACCACACCACTACATCATTTTCCTTAATATTTGACTTTAAGATTTGCTTCTCCTCCCAGCAAACACTTGGAACATCAAATGGTCTTTGTTATTAATAGTTACTATTCAGACTGAAACTCTTCAGACTGTAAATCAAAACTATCTGGAAAAGACTCTCAAAATTGAAAGGAACTCAAGTTAAGCCACTCTAATTCATGTTAATAAAAAAGGGTAAGATCAACCAACTTCCTGGAAGTTAACATGTTAACACAAAGCATTTTGATTCTTGTTTTAACCACTTCATTTAATGTCATTAAAATAAAAGAACCATTCCCTTTCAACTTGAAACTGCTCTTGACAGTTGAGGTATTTGAATCTAATTAAAGAACTCATTTTTCTGTCATGAATCTGGAAAAGAAAGGAGAATTTTTTCCTTTGAGAAGGTATTTTCATAGAGACATCTAAACCAGATATAACCTACATTTTTTCTTTTCACTAGTTCTTAGACACTCTCAGTCTCTATACATTTTTCAGAAGGTGGATCATAAGTAAAATATTCTCTACAAATACTTAAAAAAACTTTAGGCAGCAACTGGCATCACAAAGATAACATCTTCCAAAATCTGGAAGAAGTGTCAGAAGCTGTCTTGCAGAAGTCAGTGATTCTTTTGCACAGATGAATTAAAAATTGATTTGGGGCTTGTTACATAGTATAGAAATACAGAAAGTAAAGTAACATTTGTATCTAGAACTTGTATTAAAATGTCTAAACATAAAATGCTGTGAAGTTTCGTCCTTGTTTAAAAAGAAATATAATGCTGCAAAATCAGTAATTATAGGAATGCACAATCCCACTTGTATCTGACTAGAAATACTGCAGTGAACTGAAACTGCCTTTCCCAGTTTTTTTCCATGAAGCCTGTAACCCAGGGACAGCACAGGAATCTGCACATCCACACTCACACAGCTTAACATCAGATGTGCATCATGTGCTCCCAGATCGAAGAAGGCAAGTGGATAGATGGGATTCCAGGAAGGT
>VYZS01074986.1:0-16682 GCA_013400695.1 Neodrepanis coruscans
TGCATTTTGTAAGTGCTTAAAGACACCACACAAGACTGTATGCATTGTATTGTCCATGTGTAGTATGCTGTGTATCAAAGACAGACCCCCAAAAGCTTTCATATTTTAACTCAGAGAGACATAAATTAGATAAAATAGTACTATTTGTTATACAGAAAGCAAACCATAGAAAGTATCTCTGATCACACAAAGCAAAAGCAGGAACTGAAACAACCTTCCAAAACTTACATTAAAAATACTGTGTGCTTCTGGCAACTCCAAAAGAGATTAAAAATTGTATTAATCTAGTTAGGAATTGTCAACTTAAAAATATTATTTAAAATTAAACTTTTAGAAATTCAGAAGACATTCAGGTGTAACGTTCAGACAAATAACAAGTTCAAAGGGAATAAACAAAACCCTTTTCCCTCCTTCAATATAAATTAATTGCTAGATCAGTTTGTCATAGATTACTCTTTTTTCTTTCATGTATAGATGCATACAAATTAAGAAAGTTATTCTCTGAAGACAAAATCAAGTTGTCAAGATCATAATCCACTTCAAAGGTAGGTCTCTCTCCAAAAATTACGAGAGCAAGAAATACAGCAAAGTGTGCAGTAAGTCCCCATATCTTGAATGACTTGTTATGTTCCTGGTCATCATACACAAAGCAGTGCATCCGAGTTAAGTAACCTGATGAGGTTTTATAAGACAAGGCCTTGTAATTTAAGGGCTTGATGAAGTACTCCAAAGGCACAAAAAACACCTCACTCACTTCATCTGGGTTAGGAGCAGCCTGGAATGTATCCTCTATAAATCCTACAACTGGTGTCACCAAGTGATTCATCTAAAAGGAGAGAAAAAAAAGTCCAAACAATAAAAAACCACACCTCAACATTAAGTTAATACCAAGTAAAAATGTTCTTAATTTTAAAAACATTTCAGATGTTGCAAAATGAGTACAAGAAATCTATGAACTATTCTTAATTGTAATGCAATTTAGTCCTTTAATGGCAAGCTATGCAATTTGATTGTAACAATTTAAAGTTATCTTTTTGTATTTGTTAAAACATGATTTTACAAGTATTCTGTTCATCCTGTATAATCATGTAGCAGTCTGCTACAGAAATAAAAAGCATGCTTGCTTTCTCATGGGTCTTCCTTTGTCATGTTCTGATTTTAATCAAAATTTACTAAATCTTCCATATATTTCTGTATCTGTTTTCCTAGGAGATAGGACTGTTTTCCTTGTATCTCATCAAAATTTCCACGTTGCTACTGGTGTCCATTGTCTCAAAAGTCTTGTATTATCCTCTCTGTGACCACTCAGGAGAAGAGAGCAGACAGATCCCCTGCTGAGCAAACCCACCTCTCTCACCCTCTCCTCATAACCCATGTGCTTTAAGCCCCTTTCTACCTTCATGGCTCTGCTGAACTCTCACCAGCATAGCACTGTCTGGTACTCCAGTGTGTTGCTAACTGGTGTCCCAAGGCTGGTCTCACAAATACCACACACAGAGCAAGAAGCTCTTCCCTTGAGGAAGCAGCAATTCTTGTTAGTTACAGGTTTGAAAATCCTTGCAAAACAAAACCACCCAACCTTATTGTCTAATGATATGTTGACTTACTCTATCAATTCCAGGCATCAACCTACAAATGACTTCCACTTTCTCTGGCTGGAGTCCCACTTCTTCTTTAGCTTCTCGGAGAGCAGTATCAATTTCATCTTTATCACCAGCTTCACTTTTACCTCCTGGAAAACACACTTCCCCCGGTGATCTTCTCAGCTAGAGTGTAAAAGAGCATTCCTGTAACTATAACAAGTTTTACATTTCTCTTTCCAGTCAAAGACACTGGAAATGGTGGTTGAGGTTTCTGCACTTCAGAAGAAATGTGCCTGAGCAAGAGCTACACAAGAAAAAGCTGGGCCTAGCCCCAACTAATCCATAAACCCTCACTTTAAGAAACACACCACAGACATACAGGGTTGTTTAATTCATACTGTAACTTCTGCTTTAGTATGTCAGTTTGCATTTTGCATCATCTTGTTTGTGTAAGAAACTGGCAGATGAAAACAGACAGACAACCTGAACAGCAATATTAAGATACTGCGAGAGGAAAACTTGTGAAAGACACAATAATGTACTTTTAAGTACATTCCAGTAATAGGCTTGTGCATCAAAGATCAATAAAAATCATATTTACAATCATCAGCTACATAACTGTAACTATTTAGATCTAAGCAAGCCCAAATAAACCTTCAATTTTTCAGCAACAGAAAAATAAATCAATAATCTCTGATTAAAGGCAATTGAGGGCGGGGCGGGAATGGAAAACAAGAATTGTAAAAGAAAACAAAATGCTGGGGACCTTAGGCTGCCTTTCGTGGAGGAAAGAGTAATCTTAACTTCAGATTGAAAGGTCTCATTAATAAAAAACGCACGGCACTGTCAGTTTTCTCACTGAAGTAATAGTAAACAATCCTCCTTTCCTTCCCTGCTCTGGGAATTATTTTTTCCTGTCACGGGTTTCCGGGGATGCGACGGGTTTCTGCGCGCACACACACACCAGAATCAGGGCAGTGTGACAAACCCCGGCCGTGCCCTTGTGCTCGGGGCTGGGGACGGGGCTGTGCAGAGCCCGGGCAGCGCTCACCGAGGGTTCCCGGGTCCGGCCGTACCTGCAGTGCCCGCACCGTGAGCAGCAGGTGCAGCCGCCCGCCCCGCAGCACCAGCGGCAGCAGCACGGCGGCCCCGGGCAGCGGCAGGCGGGAGAACTTGTCCCCGACATCGAACTCCTTCAAGCGGCGCCGGGCATTCTCCTTGAGCCCCTGCCCGGGAGCGAAGGGAGCGGAGCGCCGGGACCCCCCTGCCGTGCCCGGGCCCCCGCCGCCATCCCCGGGGGCAGCGCAGGAAGGGCCGGGGCCGAGCGCTCGGTTCCTCCCCTGCTCCTCGTCCCGCTCCGCCGCCATCCCCGGCACCGCCGCCCCGCCCCGGGACCGGCGGGCGGAGCAGAACGTGGTTCCTGTCCCTTTCCCTGTCCCCGGTCCCGGGAGCCGCGAGGCCGTTCGCTCCGTGGCCACCACGGGGCCCCATTGCGCCAGAAAAGCGGCGCCGACGCTGTTTGGCTCCTTCGAGTCACTTCCAATCCTGGATGAGCTCCGGGATCGGAGCAGCTCCCAATGGGAGAAGGACAGTCAGAGTGCGGCATTTCTGCCCAAACTTAAGAGAATCACAGAATCATAGGATGTTCAGGGGTAGGGAGGGACCTTAAAGATCATCTTGTTCTACTTTTCTCCCTTCCACTAGACCAGGTCGTTTATTGCCTCATCCAGCTTGGCTTTTTCAGAATTCCAGGTTTGGAGCATGCACAACCTCTCTGGGCAATCTGTGCCAGGGTCTCACCATCCTCACAGCAATGAACTTCTTCCTCGTATCTTACCTAAATTCCACCTCTTTCAATTTGTATACATTGCTCCTTGTCCTAATGTAACAGTTCCTGACCAAGAGCCCCTCTCTGGCTTCCCTGCAGCCCCTTCAGGTACTGGAAGGTGCTGTGGAGCCTCCATACAACCATCTCCTAGGCCTGTCACTGACAGGAGCTGGCACCTCCACCTTGCTGTGGTTTTGTGGTCGTGAAGGTCTTGTGGCAGAATTTCCCAGCTGAAAAGTCCTCAAACTGGATGTGATTCACTCCTAATATTAAGAAGGAGAACAAAAGATGACAGCATGTGGTGACATCTGTCCACCCCTAGCAGAAGTGGGGTATGCCCAAATACTCAGCTTCTGGACCCGTCCCCACAAAAAGAATACAAAAAGCACTCTGTGAGCAGAAGGAAGCTTCTACAGCTGCCCATCACCTACCTCCTTCTCATTTGGTTTCAGCCTCATGCTGGGAGGGTTCAAAAGCAGCGTTTCTGCATTGCCATTATTCTCAAAGGAGAAATGCACCTCTACCTCCGTGGGGGAGTCATTGAGGATGTTTGTCTTCTCACAGTTGTGAGAACAGTTCTGTGCCTTGTACCTGTGCACAAAAGGAGAAAAGGCTGCAGAGGAGACTGTTGCCTTTACCACATGTCAAGGAAAGCACTGTGTGTCAGCAGCAGAAGGTGGCACTAGAACACCACAGTCTAACAAGCAGGCAAGGAAAAAGGATCCCTGTCAGGCACAGAATGTGTGCTCATCCTTGCCTTACTTTGATGCCTGCCTCTATACTTGGTGCCTCCATCCCAGAGGTGTGAGGATGCAAAACAGCCACAGGTGCAGAAAAGGCAAGGCATGCAAAGAAAACCCAACCACAAAGTTACATGTTACATCACCTGTGCATTACCTTCTTAGCATGATTGTGCACAGTGATGAACCCTTTACAGGGCACTTTGAACTGGCTGTAGAGCCGGACTTTTTCATCCTGGCACTGCCCAACCTGGACATCAGGGAATTTCACTCCATCCCTGGAGACACTCAGCGACAGCATAACCACAGTGTCATGGAGATGGATGTGTAATGTGGGGCCCTTTGCTACCTGGAGAAGGACAGAGAATTCAGCTGAGAGTCCAGGTGACATCTGCTGTTGTACCCAGCCTGCTGCCTGCCCCAAAAGCTGTGGTACCCCAATGGGCAGGAGCACATCCACCTTTCCCACTGGCAGGTTGGCACTTTCAAAGAGCACTTCAAACATCTCGGTGTTGCAGTAGGTCAGACATCGCACCTGCTCCACATCCATGCTGAAACCTTGAACACATGAAAACAGAGCAGCTGAGATACACAAGCAATATGAAATGTGTCATAAGCATGTTAAGGCCATACAGGTGAGGAGCCCTAAGAAAAAACCTGTGCTGTGCTTTCCCTGGCACAGAAACTTTGAGGAGGCATCTGAGCACCCCTCAGACATGTCAAGCCACTGTGTGATGCAAGTGCAGATTTGCCTCCAGGCCTCTTTTAGAAGCCTACTTTGATCCAACAGAGGTTCTCACAGGCTGTTTCCTCAACAAAGGCTGAACACAAGAGCTGTGACAGTGTCAGCTCCACACAAAGCACTTCCAAACCACGACAATCTGTTTGCAACACACACCCAGAGTACATAAAGAAACTTGATGCTGATGGGAGCAAAGGGCAGAAGATACTGAGAGGTGACCAGGGTCATCAGCCCATCTGGCCCCTGCCAGTGTTAGGGCGGTCACAGGCAGACCAGGTCGCAGCTAACAGGACTCAGATCAGAGCAGATCTGTCACTCAAAGAATGCTCAAAGCTGGCAGCCCTAAAGCCTTCCCACACACCAATCTTAAGCCCCACCTGCTGAAGCATCTATGGACAGACTCTTCCACATCTCAATATCCTGGAATCCCTGGCCTGGGCTGGTCCCTCTGTTAGGTATTACAGTAAATTCCCGTGGCTCCACATTGTATTGGGGCAGTGTTCTCTTTTTTTCAGGATGGGTGAGTGTTGTCTTTTATTTGAGCAAAGCTCAATGCTGGTAATGCTGTGCTGTCCCTGGCCATCCTCAGGAATGTGAAGATGGAACACCATGGAGGTGTTTGTCAGGCAACACGCCAAGGTGTGAGGAAAGCCTAGGGAAATGACACAAATACCCATGTAGGCACCAATTATCTTGTGATTCTGTGGGAACAGCACAGGCTTCTCTGTGCCCATCAAGAGTGATCATTGCCCAGCTCCAGCAGTGCCTCCAACAGGGAGGCAGGAGGGACACAAAAAGGACAAACACAGATGTCCCAATCCAGAGTGAGACCAAGGTCACCAAATGCAGACAACAGTCAGCAGCACAGTTAAAAGAAGCAAAGATAAAACAGCTGCCTTCAGCTGAAGAGGTCGTAGGAATTAAATCAGAGTAAACAGGATGAACCTCCTATTGCAGAACCATTATTTCTGCCTACTGCTTTTCATGTTTCATTGATTCAAAAGAAAATTAAGAAGTAGCTCAGTGGTGATACAGTGGGGGAGGAAGCAGCTCAGGAAAGGTACTGAGTTTTCTTAAAAAGGCCATGAACTCTATGAAGACACAGAGGCATCCTGGGTGCAGAATGATAATGGCCCTTCAATCAATCCACAATTGATTTCACATTTAAACTGTAAATCATCTCAGTAAAAAGCCTTTTGTGAGCCTGAGATGGAGAAATCTGCATTTCAGTGGGAACGATTGTGAGATCCTGGATATGAATCTCACACTTCATTAATCATTTGGGTCAGAACAAACCAGCTTGTGTGTGTGTGTGTGTGTGTGTGTGTGTATGTGTATGTGGCAGAGCTGGAATCCTGCTGCTGCAAAACACATGGTTAGTCCTGCTGCCTAGACTAGACCTGCTGCCTAGACTAGACCTCTTGCCGTGACCAGCCCTGCCCACAGATCTCACAGCCCAAGATGGCCAAGGGCTTGGTGTCTGGCCACCAACACCAACAGCACAACTGATGTCAACATATTCCTGTGGAAGAGGGCAGGGGACGGAACCAGGCAGGACCTGGAACCACCACTTCCACCAGGGAACAGAGACTGTGTCTAACAGAACTGGCTTGTCTTATTGTAATAAGTCGTTCAAGTGAAATGCTTTTCCACATAACCAGAATAAAGAAGCTAATTTTGAAAATAAAGGAGAGAAAAAAAGATCAACTCTGTCAGTTAATGCTCTTTCCAAGTCTGCTCCTCGGGGCATCCTAAGGAGGCTGTAATGGAACGAAGAGAGAGAGATCTTTATGGACATGTTAGATGGTGTTGGGAAAACCTCCACTCCACCTTTAAATTCATTACATTTCATTAATGTCATAAAGCAGAAAGATACTTAGGTTCAAACTCAGAATTCCATACACTAAGTGACTACAGATGAGCTTCTGTGAGGATTCAGAACCAATTGTGATTCTTTTTTTTTTCTTCCTTATTTCTTAGATTACATTTTGGGAAGAGGTAAGGTTAGAGGGATTACCATCACATACAGCTACATCCACAGGGGCAGAAATGCAGCTGTGTACGTTCTGTTGGCCCTTTTGCCTTTGGCAACTGTGCAGCCTGCAGCCTGATTTCTGTAAATATTAAATATTTAATTTACTTATTAAACATTAAGGCTTATTAAGCAGGAGAGACAGATGGTTCACAATTTTGTGTGGTGGGCAGTCATATGGTTCCTGGAGATGTATTGTGGAGCTCAGGATATAAAGAAATTTCAGTTACATTAAGGTTCTGTGAGTCAGACCTGCAGCTGGTGGAAATTAGTTTCAGAGATACTGATGATTCGTCTGCTGTGTGGAGTTGTCCATTAGAAAAGCAGTTCTGGCTTTATTTTGAACAAAAATGTTTTGTTCAAAAGCTTGAAGATGTTTTCCTTGCTTGCAATGAGACTGATGCGATAAATAGGATCAGAGCTCTGCCTGAATCATGAACTGGTAATCCAGGTGTTCTCCCAGCTCCTGTCAGCATGAGTCCCATCACACTTGCCCGGATTTCAGTGTCTTTTAGCCATCAGGGGTTCCTGGGCTACCTTGCAAAGGCAGAGAAAGCAGAGGAACAACCAATTCCCTCTCACCAGCTTGGGCAACAAAACTAAAACTTTTCACAATTTCTTGTAACATTTCTGAAATTCTTCAGAATAATCATTGGTGTTTTATTTCCACTCTGTATAATTAAACCTTCTCTGGACTGAATGTCTTCAATTTGTCACTTTCTATTGTAGCCTTAAGGAAAAATTTGAAAATTTTCCTTCATTTCTTTTAGACAGTTTCTGTGCAGTTCCCAGGGTGTTTATCATTCTTTGTTGGAAGTTTTTAACAGACAGAAGGTTTGATAAAGAAGGCAGCCTCTCCTACCTTGAGAGAGACACTGATAAAGAAGATGGAAAAGTAAAACATAGATACAAGCTGGTCCAGGCCATCTGGGAACCTTGAAACCATTCCAGGAGGTTGATTTTGTGCCAGAACAGGGAGGCAAGCTGAGGAAGAGGATGGAATCAGACTCTAGGGGTTATCTGGAGACCTCCAACCCTAATTCTAGAGGCCTGTCAGGAGTGGAGTGATGGGTGGAAGGACTTGAAAAGTGGGTGTAGCAATGACATAATGTCTAGAAACTATGGTACAAAAGTATGTAACTGTGTATTTCAGGGTGTACAATTTGGAATTGATTTCCTCCACACCTGGCCACCATGAATAAAGGAATACTTTCTTTCTAATAGTCTAAAAGGAGTGTTAGATGTCCTTTTCCAGCCTTTTTCAGCAACACTATTGAATTTCAGGTATATGTGCCTGAGAGAATAGACTCTGAATCCTTAGGCTTCAAGCTTTCACAGTACTGCAACAGGATGATGCAGCTCGAAAATAGTCATAACATCTATCTTCCTAAATTGATGCTTACTTAGTTCATCCTTAATTTTTTGCTTAAATCTGATAGCCCAGAAACGTGAAAATGAAATGTTATCTTTTGGGAATACTCTATTTAAGTTTTAAGGTTTGAGGAGGATTTCCACTGGAATTTAAATACACAAAGGCTGCAAATATTCAGAGGGTAAAAGATGGAACATGAAAATAGATGCTGTCAAAGATTTAAAAAGGCAATTGATGCTGTGATTGCAGGTGGATGTTACCTGTTTGTTATATTGCATTTAAGGCCTCAACCTGCAGTAACCTCACAAACTTCAAATAAGGAACCCTTCTTTTTTATCTATTCTGTTCCTTGGTGCTTTGTGTTTTGAGGGAGATATTTGAATAGTTCTTCCTTTATGAAGAAACATTACATTCCTTTTCTAGTGAAGGCAATTAAAGCTTATTTGTGACGTAAGCATTGACTTAGATAAGTCAATTACTCCAGAGCTCTTTGGTGAGTGAAGCCATATGAGTAACTTAAGTTGGTGTGGTACATATTTCTAAAAGAGCATGCATTTACCAAAACCTGCCAATCTAAAGACAATCTTAGGCTGGCAGCCCTATTTGATTGTCCTAGTTCTTTATGTAAAAACAGATTTTATGGACAAGCAGGTAGTTTACTGTATATTTATCCACAAAATGTCCTTTTTTTCCTTTAATTAGAGCAGAACTAGAAGTTCTTGAAAGGTGGCCTCTTGAGCCAGCATCAAGGGGAGAATGGGGAGGAGTGGGAGAAAGAGGAAGATGACAATGACTTGACCTGGATTTATGCAGGCAGAAGCAGCTACAGTCGTGTCAGATTGTGGCTGAGAGTGAGCAGTACTGTGTGGGACCTTGTTTTCCCTGGTTGGGAGAGGGGGAGGAGGAGAGAGACAAAGGGATGAGGGACAGATTCGTTGGCACAAATGGTCTGGATGGAGGTAAAGGTGATGCAGAGGACATGAGCTGCTGCTGGGTACAAGTATGTTTATTTAGTTAATTGAGTTGTCATGACAACTACTTTATCTGAACTGCTACAGTGTATAGGTTGTTACCGGCACCTGATGACTACAAACCATTATACTTTACACAAAAAAAAGAAAAAAAAAGAAAAAAAAAAGGCAAACTCTGTTTAGTCTACTTAGAACCAGTGTTGAAGTATAGTTTTAACGAAGGGGGGCAAGACTCATCTGTTAGTACTGGGTTACAGCTTAATTAGCGTGTTCAGCTGCAGGCTGGAAGCACTCTTCTGGCTTATTCAAAAGAGCTGACATTTCATCTTGTAACCCACAAAATATGGAACAATAGAGAGTTGTTCAGAACCTACAAAACAATCCACTAAAGAATTGTAAGAGACTGATGATGCACAGAAGAACCTCTGAGTATTTAATGACTGAATGCTCAATGTTAAATACACTGTAACCTGAAGAAAAAATAGAGCAGTTTAAATTTGAATCCAGAAATACCACCATAGAACAATGTGGTAAGCATGTGATCCCAGCTGGAAATTCCCATTCCCTGGCACAACTAGCATGTCTAGAGAATCCAGAGATAGAGAGCCTGAAAAAATGAGTGTTTGTGGGATGCTCCTCTTGTTAAAATCGAAAGCAAAGTGTCACAAGTTACGGCAGTGATTTTCACTTTAGACTACCCTTGTCTTTGGGAGTGTACCTTACAGTGACTCCTCCCCTGGAGTTTGAAATCCCACTTTGATGGGAAAGTGTCCAGAAAGTAGAGGAAGAGCTGCAGCAGCATCAGGCCCAGGCCTGGCTGTAGATACTTTTATAACTAGAGAGAATGGGAAGTTCATAACAGCAGGAATCCCACACTGAATTATTTGTTCATAACTTGGCACATAAGATGACACATTTTATACAAGAGGGTCTGTGGCACCACATCAAAGATGAAAATGTCTCAGACAGAAATGATTGAGTAAAAAAGTATGGAAACTGTTCCCGTAAGTTCTTGTTGCATTGATGTTTATTTTCCATAGTTGACTGTTTTAAGCTGGCAGTTCCCTGGTGTTTCTTTCTGTGGCCACATAAGGGGCTGGGTCAGCCCAGCTGAGGAGGCAACACCTTGTAAGGGGATGTGATTTGTAGCTGATTTATAGTTAGTTAGTTGATTTATAGTTAGTTTGTTCCTTACAGCCAATCTTTTGTGTGGACTGACAATGTGTTCTTCTCCCCTTTCTTACCTCACGGGTTGCATGATCTGTGGATGTGCAAAATCCATTACAGCAGCTCAGATGACAGGAAGCAACTGAGCAAGGCACGATATCAGGCACACTAAATCAGTAAGAGGAGAACTGGAAGTTGTGACTCTGGGGTTTGTTTAAGCTCTGCCACTGATTAGAAGCATAGCCATGTTGTGCAGGTTGTGATACAGGCATCAAGAACATGTTGTCCAGGGTATTACAAGATCTACTGCATGAGCGCTTCTTGCTGACATGGCACAGTTAAACAGAGAAAGCGATGAGAAAGGGGAGTTACTGTCAGGATGTGTCATTAAGCGTATCCTGTAATCCTGTCAAGGAGCACATATGTTCAGGATAAAGATATGCTGCCATTAGGCTGGACTAACCCTCTCAGAATGGCTTTTTGCTGCAGAAAGAATCTCCTGTTCTCTATTCTGGTGAAGAAACCCAGCTCCTGGCAGAGGTGCTTGAGCAGAAGAATCAGAGCCTTGTAGGAACCTATTCTTGCACTGCAAGATTATATGATGGGGGTAATGTGCTGCCTCTGTTTTTGACAATGACATGTCTGTGTCAGTTTCCCAGTTAAAGGCTTCAATTTTTTCTTGTTTTAATGATTAAAATTACCTCCTCTCTTTTAACTCCAGTTGTTCTATTTCTGATGTTGCTCACCAGCTTCATGGGCTGTGATCACTGTAACTGTCCATCAGAATCTTTGCTAAAGTTTTTGGCAGTTCCCTCTAAAATTTGACAAGACTTGGCTCTGTATTTATGTAACCAGTCAGCATCTCTCTTTAAATGTAGATATGCTGACTAGTACCTGGAATCTCAGGTGGAGAAGGGGGATTGTGTTACTAAATTAGATCCAAATACCAATACTATCTTGGTTAAGCTGCAGCATCAGAATTATTTCTGCTGAATGTCACCCGAGTTTCCTCAGAGACCTTGAAATCAGTGGGATTGACAGGCATTTGTAGTCAAAAAGGGAATTTTTGCAATAAGAGGCTGGACCTCTTGTCACTTTGAAGTCACCTCCTTAGTAGGAAGATGGAAAAGGCTTGCACTACTTTCACATCTTTAACTGAAGGGATTAATTTTTCCAGTTCAGAAAAGATAAAGCTACTGTTGGGTTGATCAAGTTAAAAGAGGAGCCATAATTAGCTAGATTCAGAAAAGATGAGCAGTGCTCCCAGGAAGTCAACCTTACAGCATATTTCTGTTCTAATTTATCAATTTACCTATTAAAATCACAATAAAAATAAGACAGGTGTCTTTGTGTTGTGGGTTCAACTTTGAAAGGCAGGTAAGCCCCACACAGTTTCTCACTCTCTCCCCTGCGGTGGGGTGGGGCAGAAAATTGGAAGGGTAAAATTGAGAATATTCCTGAGTTCAAATAAAGACAGATTAGTAAGTAAAGCAAAGCAAAATAAGGGATTTAGATAAGATGCTACATGGTATAGGAAACCCCCTCCATCCATTGGGATGAGCTGTCCCAGCTGTGTTCCCTCCCAGCTCTCCATGCACCCTGGCCTCATTTCTGGTGGGGTGATGTGAGAAGCACAAAAGGCCTTGACACTAGGTAAGCACTGCTGAGCAGTAACAAACACGCTAGTGTGTTATCAGCACTGTTGTGGTCATAAATCCAAAACATGGCATCATATGAGCTGCTATGAAGAAAGATAACTGCATCCCAGCAAAACAGAATACAGGTCCTAAACCTTGCCTGCAAACTCATATGCATTTATTCAGAGAAAATCTTTCTGCCAGCCCAAGTGGGATCTAACCTAGGAGCTTTGTAATGCACAGTTCCACTAGAATCTTAAAAGTGCTCAAAGTAAACCAATCTCATAAAAGACTGGTGTTTATGTTTGTTGTTATGGGTAATTTTTTGTCCTCTGGAGGGAGAGTTGAAGAGAATAGAGAGAGAGTAGAAGAGAATACAGCAGCATGCTCGGTTGGTTTATTAAAATCAATGAGTTAGAAAGCAGCAAGTAGCTATGGAACTGAGGAAAAGAGAATGTTAATAGACCGTGATAAAACACTCTATAAATACAAATTCCAAATACAGTTATGCTAAAGAGTATCCCCTTCCTTTCTACAGAAGGCCAATCACAGAGGGCACAACCAGAGTGGTACAGAAAGTTGCATCAAGAGCTTATGGGGGAAAAGGGGAAATTCTGTGCAGTGACAGAGCTCTCACAAGACCTGTAAATTCGTACAATGCCTTCAAGTTTAAAGCTAGAAGCATCCCTGCTCCCACAGCAGCAACCTTTCTGTCACATGCTCTTGGACTGCATCTTCAGAAACAGGCAAAACACATCTCAGCTTAGTAAACAGAAAAAGCTCACTTTTGTTTCCTTGAGCATATTCAGGAGCTACGTATATTACACGTGTAAATACTTAGTGAGAAATATACAAGAGCCACAAAGAAGGCAAAATAGCTTGGTAATTTATAGAAAGTAACTTTGATTCACAATACAATGTGTTATTATATGTAATCAGTCTGGAAGGTGACATTCACAGAGCAGTGTTCCTGGTAATACTGTGCACTGTACTGTAACAGTGGATAACAACTGGATGTTACGAGTATGAAAATTGGATATGCTTTTTAAACTTATTCTCAATATTCCTTGAATTCTTATTCTTTTGTACACTCCAGCTCTGCTATAAAGTTCAGACATTTTTTCACAAGCTTCTAACGAGTAACACTGGATCCATAATTAGTGAGACCAAATTGAGTCAAAATGCCAAGTGGGATTATTCCTTCTCAATGCCTGGAGCCACACAAATTGAATAAGTACCTAAATTATCATGTACATCCCCATATACAAACCAGTCCAGTTACTGACCACAATACTTATGATAGGAGATTTAACCTGTGCAAAAAATTTTACTTTGTCTATGAATTACCTAAAAGGATAACCTATGAATAATGTCTTGAACCTGTTGAAATTCAGGGATAGCATTGCAATATTCTAAAAAAGTCTAAGGTACTGCACTTGTGCAGTACTATAAGAGAACTGTAAGTGTGGAGTACTAGTTATTATTCATATGAGGTAAACACTGTTTAGCTCAGCTTTATAAAGTAGGAAACAAGCCATGGAGCACTGAAATGATGGAGTCAGGACAGTGTAGCCAGTTTCCTTGTCCATTATATTACTTGTGTATACCCATCAAATCTAGTCCAGTGTTTTCACTTCTACAGATCTAATCCACATGACCACTGAAGTCAATGGAAAGCCACCACTGGAATGCTTTTACTGAAGTCTTAAGTGATATGAATGGCTATCCCACAGCCTATTTCTAGAGTGGTTAAATTTACAGTCAACTGTCAGAATAAATCCTGCTTATATATTTCAGTGTAAGCTTCTGCACTGCATCATCTAATATTCTTAAAGAAGTCATTATGAATTAAATCAAAATAATGGGATCGGGACTATGGAAAAATATCTGCTACATGTTACCTCAGTTGCCACAACTGACCTGTGCAAGTAGTGGTTCTGTCACACATTATGTTTCTGCAAAACAGCCATCCATCAATATTTTGACATGCAAACAGTACATGGTTAGGGTACTTAGGATAAATTACCTTTGGTTCAGGACCAAGGGAGAGTAGAGATAGCTTTAAATTAATATGGGGAGGGTTGAGCAGAAGATTCACAAGCCATTGCAAAACAAATGTAGTCTGAAGGTCCAGATTCACTTCTTTGGCTCTTTCAGACTGCTGGAGTGATACAAGTGAGCTGTGCCATAGTGTCTTCATCATTCTGGATGTCACTTAGTTACCATATGTTATCTGCTTTACTTTCCCCAGTCATTCTGCACTTCACCATTCATTTGAGTTAGAACTGTAACAAGATGCCAGGCTGAGTGAATCATTTGGAGTCAAATGCATGTTATTCTTTATTCAGCTGCTGCCTGCCTGGTCATGCATTCAAATGGCCAGATCTAAAGTGACAGAACTTTGTATTCCCTATTACAGCACTGAATCAGCCAAGTGTAGGGAACAGGGAAGGGGATATTCATGGTATTACCAGGGGAGCAAAGGAGGAAAAAAGGTTCCTGACCTTTAAAATCGTTTGATGCCTCCACATACTGTTACTTAGAATGAAGTGGATGCCATCACTTTAATACATCACACAGAAAATTTTTGATGGTATTGATGAGCTGGCTTGTCCAAAATGTATCTTAAGGGCAAGGTAAGAGGTGTTTAAGGCATCAGACTCCACTTCTGATAAAATCTGTTTGAACTTCTTGAGATAATGAAGCTATGAAGTGTCCCTGAGGCTAGTACTCATTCTTCTTTGTTCCTAACATGTATTTGTTTATTGCTTCATTAGGCTTAGATGACAAATTCTTAGAAATGGCCTTTTAAAAATACTTTGTCTAAAAACTTTTTCACGGACTGAATAGAAAAAAAACCAAAAATGTTATATAAAAAGTACAAGGAATATGAAAACTCTACCTATTCTTCCGCTATTTTACTTTGTTAATGGGAATGAAAATGTTTTACCTTGTTTCTCATTATAGTTAAGATACTGCCAAGCTTTTTTGCTTCCTTTAAATACTTGAACCCATGACCCAAGATGAAATAAATGCATATTGTGAAATTAGGGAATATTGATGATGAATTCAGACCACTAACAGAGGTCAGAGAGGTCCTGAAACTTCTTAAGAAGAACTTGGTGAAAGGACTGTGTCCACAGGGAGGTCTGCAGGAATGCTGCCCACGTACACAGCATGCTGCAATGAATTTTGAAATTCTAAATACATGCATCATTTTAGGCCTGTGAGAAGCAGATTTACTCAGACCACAGGCCATCAACATATTGATGCGGGGATCTAATACTGAACTCTACAGGCACTCTACCAATATCCATGGAAAAACAACTAGCTATCCCCCTGTCATTAACACAGAGCTAAGTGGACAATGCCTGAGCCTGGGTAGACCCTCAAACCAGGCCAGTCCCAGGAAGCTCCAGCCAGTGGGTGTCCTATGCCCTTCTCTCCCATTAAAGGATTAAGCTTCCTGCAGGAATTAACAGAGACCAGCATCAGACCACCAGGAAGAGATCTGTACTATAAAGGCTTAGCAGTGCATTACAGCAGTCTCAAGCTTGCTTGTAAAGGTGTGTATCAGTCATGTGGACTGCCTGCCTCTATGTTTTTCCTGATGCTAAGAGTGTTTGCTGGGCTGACCCGAGAACAGCTCCAGGACTGGGAAGGAGCAACTTTGCACACCTTGAGTGGAGATTGAATCCATGATTCCATGAGATGAGAGGGCGGGCTGGTGTGATCAGACAGCCTTTCACCTGGCCACATACCCAGCTCACATGGGGGACTTTGGGCTATGCCCTGGCCTAAGGTGACAGTGGGGTTATTTATTCTGGAGAAGAGGAGGCTGAGGGGTGACCTTCTTATTCTCTACAGCCACCTGAAAGTGGGGGTATAGCCAGATGAGGGTCGGGCTGTTCTCCCAAGTGAGGTGACAAGCGACAGGTGAGAGGAGATACTAAAGCTGTGCCGGGGAGATTTAGTTTGGGCATTAGGAGGAATTTCTTCACAGACGGGGTGGTGAGACATTGGAATGGACTGCCTAGGGAGCTGGTGGAGTCTCCATCCCTGCGGAGGTCTTTAAGGAAAGACCGGGCATGGCGCTCCGTGCTCTGGTCCAGTTGACAAGGTGCTGTTTGGTCACAGGTCGGACTCGATGATCTCCGAGGTCTCTTCCAGCCTAATCCCTGCTGTGATTCTGTTACCTGGGGGCTGCGTGGGCTCGGCCGCGCCAGGTGCGGTAGCGGGGCGCTGCCCTCGGGCCCCGCGGGGGCGGCGCGGGCGGACGGCGCTGCGCAGCCGGTGCAGTGCAGTGCGGCGGGCGGGCCCGGCGCTCCGCGGCCATTCCACACGGCGGCACCGGCCTCGCACAGCGGCACCGCGGGAGCCGCCGCAGCCCCGCCATGGCCAAGGAGGGAGCGGAGCGAGCCGAGGAGACGGAGCAGATGATCGAGAAGGAGGGCGGCAAGGAGGCGGCCGAGGGCGGCGGGGCCGGCAGCCTGCGCGCCGGGGACGCCAAGGAGATGCGAGCCGTGGTGCTGTCCGCCTTCGGCGGGCTCAACAAGCTCCGCGTGTCCAAGAAAGCCATGCCGGAGCCGCAGGAGGGCGAGCTGAAGATC
>VYZS01074991.1:5288-15488 GCA_013400695.1 Neodrepanis coruscans
GTTTCCACTGAATATGAAATGTATTCACTTGATCTCAATGATACTTATGTAGTTCAGAACTGATAATCAAAGGTGTTTTGTATACTGCTTTGTGCTTTATTATTACTTCAGTACTGGAGCTCAGTAACCAACATGTTTGTGAATATAATTTTTATTTGGCTAATTTATAAAACCAGAGATTTTNATCTCTGGGACTGGCCCAAAGAGATTGAAAGAGCTTCCTGGCACGAAATACTTCACTTTTTTTTTGTGTGTGAGAGATGGATGAAGAAAGGGAAATGAAATTTTCTGAAAGCTTAGCAAATAAGATTTTCACTGCAAATCCATTGGGGGATGGAATAAGCTCAAATAAGGATAGAGGGCAAAGGCAGGACCTCAACTGTTAATGGAAAGAGTGGGGTAATTCTTTCTTTCATCTAAATTATGACAGAATGTTAAATCAGCTCAAATTGTATTTTATAGCTTCAGCTAGAAAAAGAGTACCCACTCAACAAATTGATGTGCCTGAATTATTCTAGTTCTATGTGTCCCTGGGCTTTTGACATGTTTTCATGAAATAACTCTGGGGCAGTAATCACTATTTTGCCATTCAGACCTTAGCATTCAGCTTGCACCACAGGTGCTTAAACTACAATCAATTTGCCTGTGTTTCAGACTGTGTGGTTCTTCTCTTTCAGCTCCACTGCCATTTGATAACATGTACTTTGCTGGTTTGTCATTCCAAATTGCTTTACACATTTTTGTTTCTATCATACAAGTGTAATCTTTTTGTCATTACTGTTTTACAGAATGAACAAAGATTTTCAGTCTATTTTTATAGTTCTCAGTTACACTTAGAGCACACACTGAGTAAATACTAGATCAATGCTATTAATATGTGCCAACAGATAACAATACACAGCAAAGTTTATTTTTCCTTAATCTTGGCAATGTTAAGACAGTTCAAGTTTAACCAATGAGTGAACAAAAGAAAGTAACACCTTTATATTTTATAACCACATACTTTTATTTTCCTGCCCTTTGGATTTTCTTTGAGGGGTAAAAAGGGAGCCTTGTATTCTTTATTATGCTTAAGTACACAGTGAGTTGATGAAAGACCCAAAAAGAATATTTAATTATCTATAAACTCTAACCTTCATGAAACTAGTGTGTTATAGGGTGGGTTTTGCAGTTACCATTTGAAAGCTGATGGATTTCATCACTACCCCAAGGAGCTAAAACGCAGCCTGAATAAGATATCATTACTGAAGAGCAAAAGATTAGTCTGTCAGTCAGCATGCAAATGTATCACTGATGATGACAGACACCTAGTCAGAATGCAATATTTTATGTATAAATAACAGAAGCAGCCCAGGCAATAAACAATTTGATTGGGCATTGTATTGATAATACTCAAGTTCAAATCCCTGTTTCCCTCTAGTCATTGGGATGTAGCAGTCTGGAGGGCTTAACAGCTCCCTTTGCTGGCAACAAGCAAGAAGCGCAATTCGTGTGCACAATTCCAATCAGGTTTGCTGTATCAGGTTTTAATTAGCTTCACAGGAAATGTGTCCTGGCTTCTGCTTTTAGTTATGACATAGTAAACCTTTTCAACAGTTCACGAACTTGAAGGAAGAGTATAAATAGAACATCAAAAGCAACAAGGAAATAGACTGGTATAAATATACTAAATGAAATTAAGTTTGACCCCAAATATGGTTTGATATAGACTTTTAAAAGAAGACAAATAGAAACCCAGAAAATTATTCTGTATAACATAGTCAAAGCAAGACTGACTGAAAAAGTATCTTTTGTAACATATACTACAACACAGAAAACTGGCCCATACCTTATCCAGTTACAAGGAACCTTAACCAGACCCAGAACATTCACCTGAAGTCTTTCTCGAATCCCAAAGGCTAAATCCTAAGCCTCAAAGGCCAGCTCAATACCCAGCCCTGTCCTGAATGCAAGACCCTAAGCAGAAATCATAATAAAGCCTTAATGACCCTACCTCAAGGTCTTCAGACCCTCACTGTAAGTCTGAAATGCTGGAATTTGTTCTTAATTTTAGGTCACATGTGTTAGGCCCACTAGGAGACAGAAGAGCAGGGTTTGTGAGGTTACAGAGCCTCGGGAGATGATTGTGATGGACAAGACAAACAGACTTGTATCAGGGAATTTGAATCAGTGTAATTTATTCCCAAGTAATAAAACTTTTAGTTACTGATCCTGATGTTATTAAAAACAAACTAACCAACCAACCACCGGTGAAAATGCCTTGGCTACCTCCTGGGCATCTTAGCTCTCCCCTTTCATCCCTCTAATATATTTGCTGTGCTTTATGCTCAGATCCTTTGTTGAGGCAATGAGTGGTGGTGGAAACCAACGTTGGTGTGTAGCAGCTCCTTTGAGGCTTTTTGTTTCTTAACTGGTCCAACATACTCCACCAACTGCAGTCCTTACAGAGTCATACCTCCTCCTGGTTCTTCTCTATGTCCCTGTCCAGTCTGGTATTTGGCTCTAGCCCTTGCTCAGGCTGCACTTTTTCTCCAGCACTTATTCAGGCTAAAATTTTGTGGCATTTTTCTGCTCTTCTGATCTTCTCTGTCATTTTCTCCTGTGTCTTCTGGTCTAGCATCATTGTCTCTTTCCCTGACCTTTACATCAGCATCTGCTACCTAACATTTCTTTGCGGAGCCTCCAGAAATGACTCTGATTCTGTTGTACAGTGCATACAATTTGTTTGCTGTGGAGCTGACATGAGCAGTGTCTGGCACAGGGCAGTTCATGACCTTCTCCCACACAGATCAACTCTGCAGGCTATTATGAAAAAACTAAACCTCAAATTCAACCATTAATTCTCTGCCCTACCAAAGCCCCTTAAGGAGCTTAGGGGATCAGGAAGGTCATGGGATACCGTGCATGTGGGACAGGTTGAATTTCAGGAAGATGAGGTGATGCCTTGTCCTGATCCAGCATCTTGGAGACTCCTTGGGCAGCTCTGAAGCAGCTGTCAGTCAAAAGCCACCCTGGGAGCACTGCCTCCTACCATGCCCTCTGGAGCCCCTAACCCAGCCCCAAAGACCCAGAATGACCACTGGGCCAAAAGTCCTGTCTGGCGGGGGGGTATTTTGGTTATTTTATCTCCTGAGAAAATGTGTGTAGTGTCTTTTCCCTTGTGTCTTCTCATGGTGTAAAAAACCTGAAGTTCCTTTTTAACAAATTTGACAGGTGAATTTTTGGAGCCTTGCATATTTTTAAAGTAAAACCCCTTTGATGAGTTAGGAGTGTGAGGCTGGGGTCTTAGATCATATAGCGAAAGTTAACCAAAATTTTTATAATTTTTTTTTTTTGAGGAAAAACGTTTCCCAAAGTATTGTAGAGGGCAGGAAAATGAAGACAGTGATTCTGTGTTAATGCATCACATTATTATAAACTGAGAAGCCATATTGAGTTATAAAAGCACCAGAATAGTTGTGCTTTTCCAGTTATATCGAGTTCTATGATTAGAAAGCACTCATTCTTTCACTGGGCTGTTTTTTAGAAGTAGGTGGATTTGGGTTTGTGATTGGAGTTCTGTATCACAAATTCTACTATAACAGGAGCCTGGTACCTCTTCGTCCTGTGTTTTGAGGAAGACAGATCCAGAAGGGGCTATCAGATAACTGTGATTCAGTAACGCTCAAAGCTACAGAACTTGGAAGGTGGCTGAGTACACTGGGAGACATATTGCTTCTCCCTCCTTAACTCTTTGATATACATCCATTCTTTTTCTCCTTGTCGTAGACAGGATACTGGTCTAGAGACACATTTGACATGAACTATTGCATGAACATTGCATTGATATGAACATTTATCTTCTCTTGTGACCTTTTGAAGTAGATATATAAGGGATTTTACAGCCCTCTTCGTGTCAGATTCCAAGCAGTTCATGGTATGCCAAACACCTTTTTTACTCTCCTTTTACACAGACCTCCTTCCAGGGCTGAAAAAAATATGATAATATTATGGTTTGAATATTATCATATTATGATTTGAAAATTAGTTTGACAGCTTTTGATTGTAAAGAGACTTTAAATACAAAATACTGGCTATTAATCAATTTACATGCTTTATTAGCTGACATTTCAAATTTTATAATACATATGGACTCATAACCCAAAGCTAAACAACAGATTTTCTTCACATTCCCCTTGTTTAAACCAAATCAGAGTCTTTTCCGTTTCCTTACCAAGCTAACTTCAGACTCTTCAATCTTCACATCTTCCAATATAACCACTAATCATGCTTCCTTTTTCGTCAAAGTTCTCTCTGTGTACCCTTTCTCACTGAGTTTCTCTGGTGGCTAAAGAGTGAATCTTTAAATGCTTCTGTATAGCTGAAGTGGAAGCTGGAGGCAAATGAGAACACTTAAGAGTGTCCAGGTGGCACTGAATGAAACATGCCCAGATGTCTACAACTGGTGCACTCACCAAGCATTGTCTCTCTAGTCACTGAAGAGAACCGGGGACCTGCTATCAGTGGTTCAGTTCATTTTAGCTGAGATGTCCACTTTCAAAGCCACCAATTTTTTTGTCATCTTTGCTGATCATCAAAGTTGGGGGTACATCAGGCATATGAAAATCAGAGTTTGCTTTTACATCTAACAGATGTCATTTACATAAGAAGCCCCATAGCATGTCTCATATGCCCTGTAACTACCCAGCAGTAAACAATTTGTTGTCTTTTGGTTTTCTTCCTGTTTTGGCATTACCCTTGTGTTACAAAGCATATTTTATTTTTTGAAAATTAGAAAATCCAGAGAGAGGCTTTAACTATTGAGAACAAAATGTTAAGTGCAATCCTCCTGAATTCAGGGTATGTGTTTAGAATTCTTGAGCTTTTTCTGGGTTGGCTTATGACTGCTTGCAATGACATCAGCTTAGGCTGGTTTTAATAAGGTGATCTCCTTAGGCTCCTTTTGTAGCCACTGAAGACAAATAGGCATCTTCAGATTTACCTTGGCTGCAGATTTAGGGTAGGATAAGTCACCTATGGCAGTAATTATTTTTCCTTGATGATTGAAAGGGGAATGGAAGACGAGAAAGTCAGACTAACTATGAGACACCTAAGCTGGATCTGAAGAACATTTATGTTGCTTTTAAGCTTTCCCTGCTTAAGCCATTTATCAGTCTACTGGGCTAAGGGACAGATGTTTCTGATTGAGTGCCCTAAACATCAAGAGCATTGTCCATTCTGTGTTAAGCTTGGTGGAGGTGGTGGTTCATGATATGTTTTGTGTAAGCAGTTGCCCTTAAAAGATGACTCTTCAATTTGGCACATTGGATATCGGACCCTCTGTGCCACAACTGCCCACAAGATATATAGGCCTTGTGGTGCATGGTGCTGATGACCAGATGGTCCAAGAAAGAAAGACTATGTACAACTGTAGAAGGGGAAAAAGGAGACTCTAATGGAGTCTTTGAAGAGAGCTTTATTACAAATTCACCCACTTATATGTTCCATGGATTGTTTAGGTTTAATACAGCCAATATACAAAAGGAAAGGTGGTCACGTGTTATGCAGAGGTCACTAAGTTGGTGTCTAAGAGCCATATTAGATCCCAAGATGATGTTTACATGCCTAAGACATCATGTCATGACCTAGACACACTGTAATACAGTCTAATGTTCTGCCACATGTCATAAAGCATATTGTAATTGTTAGAATGTTTATTGTTTTCTTTGTTTTTAATCAGCTAGAAGCTGCTTATGTCTTGCCTACCAGTGGCATGTCCTGTCTGTGACTTTTTTCAATACTTCAGTGTTCTGTTGACTTGTGTTTATGTACTCACTATTTGGGGCACATGTCGTCCAGCAGTCCTGCAAACTGGGCGCCATATTCTTGTGTGCTGTTATTACACCATACTTTGGTTAGCTCTTTTCACAATAGTGTGTAAACCCTGGAACAGAACTTTTCTTTCAAAGACGATTGTTTTGGACTTGATTGTTGTGCCACTAGATGGCAGTATTAGGTAAACACATTTTTATGTCTCATGAAAACACTACCCTAAAGGCATATCTCTATCAAGACAAAGGGAAACATGTTTCAAGAGACATATTGCTTTATTTCTACACAGCATGTACTGCTTGAGGTCTGCCGTGTTGTAGGATGGTGCTCAAGCATAGGGTATTCACTTTTCATTGTGAAAGTGGAATTCCTTGTTATCACATTTTATTAGGTGCAAATTATCTTTCTGTGTTTTATCTTTTCTTTCTTTGTTCTAAGTTATGTTTTGTGTGTTATTCTTCTCAATCTCTTTGTATGTGGAACAAGTTCTCATATTCAGCATACTGAATTTTTGTTTATTCTGGATTTGATCTCAGTTTCCATTTTATATATGAAATAAAATCCTGCAGAGAAGAGTCAATTTTCCAGTGTGGCCTGGTAGTTGATGGTCTTTGAAAGGAATTTACAGAGTTGTGGAAGAAGACACAAATATCTTTTGTCAACGGTCAATATGTGCTGTCCCGTAGAAAGCAGTTCAACAGTGATATTTGACTGGTACTATTTAACTGTTTGTTTGGGTTTTTTTAGTTTGATTTAAAATGTTACAGTTTAACAGTGAGGTTTCATTATGTTTATTTGCTGTTCTCCCATCTTGATCTAGTTTTTGTAAAAATACATATAAATACTTTTTTCTTGTTTGTTTGTTTATTTGTTTTTAAATAAATTGCATTCTCCATCAGGATCTCCTGATTATTCTTTCTCATGGGCCTCTGCTTGCCAAAATCTTGGCTCCTGAATACAAGACAATATACCAAGAATCCCCTCAGGCTCTGCAGCTCTTTATAGACATTCTTCCTATGCCTATATATACAGGCAGAGGGAACATAAAAGACAGACAGAGAAATGACTCCATGAAGAAAGAAAAAGAAAGAAAGGAGATGAGCAGAAGAGAGCTTTAAGGTGTAGATGGTAGCAGCTAGGGACATTTAAGAAGGCTCTCATGGAGAGCCACGAGAAAGTAATGATTAAGTTCTAAGATGAATCATCATTCCTCAGAAGAGTTTTTGAAGGGACAACCAAGAGAGTAGTAAAGTGAAAACAAGAAGAAAAAGAAATGCAGAAGCCTAACCAAGAAAGTAGACATTGGCTAGGTAGGATGCTGTAAAGCTTGTGAAGAGCCCTACACTTTCCAAGCATTAGGCTCTATGTCTACAGTTCTTACNCAATAGTGTGTAAACCCTGGAACAGAACTTTTCTTTCAAAGACGATTGTTTTGGACTTGATTGTTGTGCCACTAGATGGCAGTATTAGGTAAACACATTTTTATGTCTCATGAAAACACTACCCTAAAGGCATATCTCTATCAAGACAAAGGGAAACATGTTTCAAGAGACATATTGCTTTATTTCTACACAGCATGTACTGCTTGAGGTCTGCCGTGTTGTAGGATGGTGCTCAAGCATAGGGTATTCACTTTTCATTGTGAAAGTGGAATTCCTTGTTATCACATTTTATTAGGTGCAAATTATCTTTCTGTGTTTTATCTTTTCTTTCTTTGTTCTAAGTTATGTTTTGTGTGTTATTCTTCTCAATCTCTTTGTATGTGGAACAAGTTCTCATATTCAGCATACTGAATTTTTGTTTATTCTGGATTTGATCTCAGTTTCCATTTTATATATGAAATAAAATCCTGCAGAGAAGAGTCAATTTTCCAGTGTGGCCTGGTAGTTGATGGTCTTTGAAAGGAATTTACAGAGTTGTGGAAGAAGACACAAATATCTTTTGTCAACGGTCAATATGTGCTGTCCCGTAGAAAGCAGTTCAACAGTGATATTTGACTGGTACTATTTAACTGTTTGTTTGGGTTTTTTTAGTTTGATTTAAAATGTTACAGTTTAACAGTGAGGTTTCATTATGTTTATTTGCTGTTCTCCCATCTTGATCTAGTTTTTGTAAAAATACATATAAATACTTTTTTCTTGTTTGTTTGTTTATTTGTTTTTAAATAAATTGCATTCTCCATCAGGATCTCCTGATTATTCTTTCTCATGGGCCTCTGCTTGCCAAAATCTTGGCTCCTGAATACAAGACAATATACCAAGAATCCCCTCAGGCTCTGCAGCTCTTTATAGACATTCTTCCTATGCCTATATATACAGGCAGAGGGAACATAAAAGACAAACAGAGAAATGACTCCATGAAGAAAGAAAAAGAAAGAAAGGAGATGAGCAGAAGAGAGCTTTAAGGTGTAGATGGTAGCAGCTAGGGACATTTAAGAAGGCTCTCATGGAGAGCCACGAGAAAGTAATGATTAAGTTCTAAGATGAATCATCATTCCTCAGAAGAGTTTTTGAAGGGACAACCAAGAGAGTAGTAAAGTGAAAACAAGAAGAAAAAGAAATGCAGAAGCCTAACCAAGAAAGTAGACATTGGCTAGGTAGGATGCTGTAAAGCTTGTGAAGAGCCCTACACTTTCCAAGCATTAGGCTCTATGTCTACAGTTCTTACAAAATCAATGAGACCAGTATGAATACAAGATTGGTCAAAGGATGTGTTCTTTGGAAGGGAATTCTAAACACTTCTCAAAATCTCTACTCCCTAACCCATTAATTTTCTTTAGGAAATATCTTTTTGCTGTAGTTGAAATACTGCAGAAAAAATGCCTCTTGTTGACATTTCTAAAGTGTAAAGAATAAATGAATTATTTGTCTCAACAGTGTAAAAATATTTATCTTGCTATTGTTTAGATATTTCATCTAAATAATGAAAAATTATTTCAGCTTCATAATTGACTTTATTCTATTTTTTATTTTCTATCATAGAGTGCTTTATTATGTTTTCATATTATTTATTTACTATTTCAGCTGATAGTTTTTCCAATCTTATCAAAACCAGAACTGATACAATATAAAAAACTCAATGTTTCTAAAGGAAAAAAGGCTGCATTTTTATTCTGGAAAAAAACTCCCAACCTTGGAATTCCAGCATAAAAAAATTAAAAGGCAAACTTTATTTCTACCTAGAGATCACTTTGAAAAATTCTATTCTCATGGACTAACATATATACACAACATATTCTTCTGTTTTGAATTATTCCCTTCATTTATGTTGAATTTAAGCTTTCCATGAGTGTCCCTTATATAACATGACATAATTACCAGCCTAGATAAGAAAGTAAAAAGCCAAATATGTGTAGGAATGCAAAATTAGCCAGTAGACTGATGGAAGTGGAAAGTTTGATACAAATCACTATTAGCATACTACACTAAATGAGTCACTATTGAAATAAGTATAATACCACATCATAAATTACTACAGTGCATGGTGATTGTGATTCCACCTATTTTGCAGGTAAAAAAATCCCTTCCTGGAGAGGTGGTCTTTTAAAACTGAGTTTTAGCTAGGTCTGTTGTTAAAAATACACCACAAATCAGCTGGGTCAGCAAAGCCACTGACGCTGGAAACCTTGGTTTTGTCATTGTCGTACTCTAGCATTGTCTTACAGCCCAAGTGAGGTAGTTCTGCAAGGCTTTCTGCTGTGGTATTTCTTCATTAATTGTAATCCAGAACAGTCACCGCGGTTATAGGTTTGGAAAAAAATATACAAGATACAAAGAAACCTTTTACAACAGGTTTGTCTATTTTTCTAACTTGTTGGCCTAGTCAAGTCCCTTAGTATTATCTTTTCTTCCTGGCCTTTTCTTGGATATTGTTTGGTTTATTTCATAAGCACTGATGAAGCAATGCACTGAATCCTTCATCTATCTATGTATGATTAAGAGCAACCATTGACATCCAGTGTCACCTACTTTTTTTCCAAGGCCCTGGGGCAAAGGAGATGTTTTATTCCAGCAAGCAATGGGTTCTCACATGGTCAATATAGTTGCGGGTTGTGGATACTTGAATGCTGGGTTACAGTATGAGCTGCAGAGCTATAACTTGCCTCTGGAAAAAATCCATGATGTGCCTCTGCTAGGTAATAAGCTATCAAAGGTGGTTCAGAGAACTTTGTCCTTTTCCCTTTCCCTGTTTCCCTTTCTTCCTATTGGATAACTTTTCACTTGGGATAAAGAAATAAAATAGATTTTACCATATCAGGGATGTTCATTGACTGAACTACTGCAAGTCAATTAACTTTTTAAAATTTGGCCTAATCAGGTCTTATAATCATACTTGGAGTCAGCTTAGTATGTTGTTCTGGTTTTGGACAATATTAGGTTTATCAATGGA
>VYZS01074994.1:1711-15576 GCA_013400695.1 Neodrepanis coruscans
TTTTCAAATGCATAGGGAAATAGAGGGCAGAGAGGTTTTTTGACTTGTATGGAGCCTTTGTCTTCTCTTTTCCCACTTTGTACCATTGAGGAGACCATGAACCTTGGGTAGACCTTGGATATGGGAGTTACTCGTAGGGCTGGTGCTCTTTGGAGTCCCTGGTGACCTGGACAGCTATATCCCATGATTTGGCTGTGTCACTTTAGTCTCCTGAAGAAGGACAAGATCTCTCCTCTTGTGAGATCCCACCTGGAGCACTGCATCCAGCTCTGGGAGCTTCAACACAAGAAATGAGGGAATGAGGACAAGGAATGAGTCCAGAGGAGACCACTAGGCTGATCATAGAATTGGAGCATCTCTGCTCTGGAGCCAGACTGGGAGAGCTGGGATTATTCATCCTGGGGAAGAGAAGGCTCCAGGGAGACCTTAGAGCACTTTCAGGTGTCTAAAGGGGCTCCAAGAGAGCTGGAGAGGGACTTTGAACAAGGGCCTGGAGTGACAGGACAATGAGAAATGGCCTTAAGCTGAAGAAAGGCAGATTTAGTTTAGATATTAGGAGGAAATTCCTTGCTGTAGGGGTGATGAGGCACTGGCACAGGTTGTCCAGTGAAGCTGTGGATGCTCCATCCCCAGAGGTGTTCAAAGTAAGCTGGAATGGGCTCTAATTAATCTGATGTAGTGGAAGGTCTCTGTCCATGGCAGGGGAGTTGGACTAGATGGTCATTTGAGATCCCTTCCAACCCAAACCCTTTTATGATTCTATGATTCCAACCTTCACTGACCTCTTTAAGACATTGAACTTTCTCTCTGCTCCAAACCACGGACTCCATTTGTAAGAAGGACTGACTTGTCTCCAAGCTCTGAACAGGGTACAGTAGATTCAGCTTTTTCTAAACAGAGAATTGGCAGCAGAGCAGAGAATTGTGAAAAGACGCTGCTATTTCCCTTGCCCCTTTGTCTTTCTCCTTTCAGTTAGAGTTAGATGTTCTTTTTTTAATTTGTCAAGAATAAATAGTGCACCTAAATGAATCACTCAGTTGATAGCTGCAGATCAGTCTCTGCAATCAGTATTTTATTTAAGTAAAATAATTGAGTGGCTATGGATAATACATGACAGCTTAAGATTGCTCTAATTGCTTGGTTTCCCAGAACACTCCTAAAAAGAAAATGAGTTCCTCCATTGTATTTTTTTTCTGGCTACATGACCCTCCTGGAAATAAATCCAGAGTGAAGAATTAATAGTGCTGCAAACAAAGTGTAGAAAGTGTAGAAGTTTTTGTCATAATCTTTGCAGAGTTTCTATTTTTGAAGATAACATACCACCTGCAATAAAGTGCCTTTCCTGGGGCTGGTATCAGTCAGGGTGATAGATTACAAGTACTTCCCTCACTACTCCTATTAGTTTATACATTGCAGCCCAGGGCAGGAAGCAGGAGATGCTAAAGGAAAAGTCAGTGAGTACTGAATTTGGAGTTTGCTTATGTATTTCCATATCTTTGGTGCCTTAGTACTCAGGAGACCTTTTTCACCTGAGCAGCAACCAAAAAAGTGTGGCTGTAAATATTAAATGCATTTTATTTTCTTATTTTGAAAAGATTAAGTGTCCCCAAGAATCACTTCTATTGCATATAAAAAAAAAAACTTCTTTTTTTTTCAGAGGTTGCTGTAAGAATTCGTATATTTTACTTTTTACAGCTTGCTGCTGTAAAGACCAATGGCTCATTGGAGCTTTTGGAGGGCAAAATAAATGAGCAATAGAGACTAATAGTTCCTGTTGGACAGGTACCTACCACATGAAACACTCCATGACAACTGCATCTAATCAGTGTGTTTATTTTCCAGCTCCTGCAGAAAGAATCAAGTGACCTGTTGCTCATAAAATCTTTATCTTGGACAAAGCTCTGGGTTATTGTGGGTGGATGTTTCTTCTCTTGATGTGGCTTTTATTCTTACCTTTTGTGTTGTATTTATTTTTTCCTTTCAGGGTGTCAGGCAGTAAATTTCGCACACCCTAAGCTACAACCTGTTTTCTAAATACAAATGGATATTCTCTGGTGAGAAAATCTTCAACTTCACTGAGTATTTTTATTTCTGATCTACAAAGACCACAGTATCAGGCATTTCCTTAAATCTATATTTAGGTCTTTCATGCAATTATCTTTGTACCGTTTGATTACCATGTATATCTATGTAAATTAATTCAGAATGGACTCCTTAATTCAAGTCCAGGAAGCTGGGACAGGTGAGTTGGCCAAAAATCCCACAAAAATCTTCCTAGCATATCTGAAAGCAGAAGCAATATTTCTACTCTGTGAGACTCATATCCAGCCCAAGGGTTTGTAGGAAACACAAGGATATTAATCTTTCTTTAGTGGTAAAGTAGATAGAAACTTGTAGGAGAGCAAAAGGTTGGATTTGTAGTGTGGGTGCAGATACTTTCTTTGGCAACTTTGAAAAAAATAAGTTGTAGAATCATAGAATGGTTTTGGTTGAAAGGGACCTTAAAAATCACTTAGTTCCAACTCCCCTGCCATGAACCATGTTGCTCAGGGTTACTGATTCCAAATATGCACTATAAAATCCCAGAAACTTGGTCCAGCTATGTTAACAAGGTGCAGGAATATCAGATATTGAGTGAAGAGAAATCAAACTGGGGCATGTCCCCTTTTGGAGAGCAGAGCTGGTGTTCACTTGGGAGAGTAAATAAATCAATTCCCTCTTCGTTTACTTGGCTTGTGACTCTATCTTTGACTCTTTTTGGACTTCATGATTGTCTAGTGGAAGAGGAGGCTGGGGAGGATGAAGAAAGGGCAGTGCACTGCAAGAAACATAAACACACATGCTCTCCTCCATCATGGAGGATTTTTGAAGCATCTCTCTGCCCTGCACCTCGACTTTTACCATAATTCCTTTGTTCCCCACACCCCTCTGCCCTCTCTCCACTCCTGTGAAACCCCACCTGGAGCACTAATTCCAGCTCTGGGGTCCTCAGCACAGGAAGGACATCAACCTGTTGGAACATATCAAGAGGAGGATCACAGAGGTGATTAGAGGGGTGGAGCACCTCTCCTATGAGGGAACACTGAGAGAATTGGGATTGTTCAGCCTGGAATGAGCTTACTGTGACCTTTCAATAGCTGAAGGAGCTACAGGAAAGACAGAGATGAGAATCTTTATAAGGGCATGTAGTGACAGGACAAGGGGGAATGGCTTCAAACTGACAGAGTAGGTTTCAGTTTGGTATTAGGAAGAAATTCCTCCCTGTGAGGGTGGTGAGGCCCTGGCACAGGTTGCCCAGAGAAGCTGTGGCTGCCCCATCCCTGGAAGTGCTCAAGGCCAGGTTGGATGGGGCTTGGAGCAACTTGGTCTAGTGGAAGGTGTCCCTGCCTGTGGCAGAGGGTTGGAACAAAATGAGTTTTAAGGTCCCTTCCAACCAAAACCATTGCCTACTTCTATGATTCAATGATACAAGCGTTGCCCCTCAGGAGCCATTCCTGCTCTTGCTTTACCTGATATCAAACTCTCAGGGCATCAGCTTGAAGGCAAAATAGAATCAATGCAGCTTTTTGTTGTTGTTGTTAAAACTAATCAAGGCAAATTTTTATTTTATTTTGGTTTTTGTTTACTTGCCTGTTATCAGAACATATCAGTGTTCCTGCTTATCTTACACTTCAGTGTTTAGCCAGGAAAAAGAAGCCTGAGATTTAAGGTCTGTTTTCTGCTCTGTAGACAGAAATAGGCTGTGTTTATATCTCTGCAATCTGCTAAGCCTCAAATGCTCATTTAACACCTGGTGTATGTTGGGGGCAAGTTAGATCTTAAAATTATTAGTGTATCTATATATACAGTTGCTGTTTATACAGGTAGGTGTGTTTGTGATGCAAAAGGACTCTTGTACATGTGTGCCTATAAAAATACTCACAAATATGCACATGTGCGAATTCACATATCTTTACAAACTGATGAATTTTAAATGAAATTTTGGGTGTTAATTAATTTGAAGATCAAAATCAAGATCAGTAACAAGAACCTATTACGTGATCTTTGGTAGTTTATCCTGTTTCCTAAGTATGAAGTGAGGATAGCTTCTTAAAAACAGAACTATTTATGTCCTCCTCCATTAACACATCTACTATTTCCAGATCCAAAAGATTTTTAAAAAGGGCAAATCACCTCTTCTTATATTTATATTGTTATATATCCCTTAGATCACAGTCCAGTTCTGACCTTCAGCACGGGCTGTGAGCTTTCACATTACTGTGAAAGAAACTGGTTTTCAATCCTTATTAAAATCAGACACAGAGTACATGGGAGACAGGGAGTGTTTGCAGGCAGTCTGATCCAGGTGTATGGATGGGAAGCTTCACAGAATGAGTGCAGTTCCAAAGGTGACTAAAAGACATTAACACAGCTCCCAGTAACCTGCTGTTGCCCCCACAGCCTCACACATTTTAGACACTACCAGAAATTATGACACCTGTCCTTAACAAAGGCTGTAAAGATATGACTTCAAATGAGGTTTGATGGCTAAAAGGAGAAGAGTTTTCCAAGGGAACTGGTTTTATTTGTCATTATCCTGCTCAGATTTTGATTGGTGATACATTAAACTAATTTCCCCAAGTCAGGTTTGTTTTACCCATGCTGGGAATTGTTGAGGTTTCTCTCTCTATTTCAACCCATGAACCTTTTGCTGTATTTTCTCTCCCCTGTTCCAGCTGGGGGTGGGGAGCTTTGGTGGGCACCAGGCATCCAGTCAGAGTCAACCCAGCCCAGGCACAATGACTATTAGTGGCTGGAAGGCTGCAGGATCTCTATTCATCCCTGATCAGCTCAAGGTATTTCACCTTCCACAGCCTTTCCATTTTTTTGGTGGACAGGGACACCTTTCTTCTTGTGTTTCTTGAGCTGGTGGCCCCAGGCAGATGCTGGACTAGGCTGTCAAGGCTCAGCACAACTATTTTAATTATGCAGAGCAGTGCTACATTCCCTGAGATGACACAGACCTCTAAGGCAGCTCAACAGAGAGGAGACACACACAAGTGAGCAAGAGGGAGAGAGAAACTCCACACACTGGCTGTTGCTGAGTCCCAGAGGAGATCTAACTCAGTCTGTAATTGCTGTTCTGGATAGCTTCTGCCCTCAAAACAATTTTCTGCTGGTCTGTTGTTGCTTAGGCTGAATCAGGTNTTTGTTTTACCCATGCTGGGAATTGTTGAGGTTTCTCTCTCTATTTCAACCCATGAACCTTTTGCTGTATTTTCTCTCCCCTGTTCCAGCTGGGGGTGGGGAGCTTTGGTGGGCACCAGGCATCCAGTCAGAGTCAACCCAGCCCAGGCACAATGACTATTAGTGGCTGGAAGGCTGCAGGATCTCTATTCATCCCTGATCAGCTCAAGGTATTTCACCTTCCACAGCCTTTCCATTTTTTTGGTGGACAGGGACACCTTTCTTCTTGTGTTTCTTGAGCTGGTGGCCCCAGGCAGATGCTGGACTAGGCTGTCAAGGCTCAGCACAACTATTTTAATTATGCAGAGCAGTGCTACATTCCCTGAGATGACACAGACCTCTAAGGCAGCTCAACAGAGAGGAGACACACACAAGTGAGCAAGAGGGAGAGAGAAACTCCACACACTGGCTGTTGCTGAGTCCCAGAGGAGATCTAACTCAGTCTGTAATTGCTGTTCTGGATAGCTTCTGCCCTCAAAACAATTTTCTGCTGGTCTGTTGTTGCTTAGGCTGAATCAGGTTGATTTATAGAATGTCATTTTTTTCTCCCCAGCCATAGACAAGAGAAAAATATTTGTCGAAAGGCTGTTGCAGCAAGATTTAGTTTCTGCCCATCTTGCATCAGAAGCTTGCTCATGTTTTGTATTATTTTTTTTCCCTTTCCTTTCCTTCCCCTGACTCTCAGAAAAGAATGACGACAGGCAAACACCGTGCTTTGATTAGTCTTTCCACACCTGGTGGACCACAGGATAGAAGGTGTCCCAAGGGGATTGCAGATGGGACAAAACACCAGGAACACCTCAAGATCTCTTTGGTAAAACATGACAGAGACTACAAAGGGTTGTTGGTTTGTTTTTTCTTGCTTATTTTTCTTTTTCCCCCAGAGATGACAAGCCACTAGGGTTTGGTTTTGCTTTATTTTGTTTTGCAGTGCTTCCTTATACAGAAATACACACCTGGATGTTAGATTACATCTTTTAGAATCTCCCTCAGGTTTATTTTACAGCTCTCCTGGCTGCTTGTTCCAGAATAGAAGATGGGGCACAGTGAGACCTTGTTTGTAGAATTCAGCATCTCCTGAATATTGAGTCAGCAGTTAATTTAAATGCAAATTTATAGTCCTTTAAAAAAAAAGGATGGCTGGTTGTAAGTAAACACAAAAGCACATGTGCTAAATAGGATAGACCACTGATACTTTTGATCCCATTTTTACACAAACCTAAGGCAAACATTCTTAGAAATAAGTGTGACTCTTCCCTTGAGGACCTGAGCTGACACTGATAAAGGAGTTTGGGATCTGGCTACATGTGAGAAGAGGAATTATTGACAACACAGGCTTGGTCTGTGTCCTTTTTGAGGAGAGCATGTTCCCCTCTCTAGTTTATTTAATACCATTCCCAGGGCTGGAACAGAGCAGTGTCCTTAGGATATCATTAAGGTCAGGGTTATGTTAGAAGTTTTCAGTGTGGATAAATCTTCACAAAGCATGAAAGTGGAAGAGAGGAGATGTTTACTTATTTGCTGTCTTGGTAAATACTTCAGTAAAGCTCATTCCATGGGGAAAGCTGCTGAGGTTTGTTAAAAGGTTGTTCCCACACTGGCAACAATGTCTGGGTTTTATAACCAAACTAGCTCACAGATTAATTTGAAAAATGTTGAAATTGTGGTCTTGTTAAAGTAAAAAATGGGAAATAGAAATCTCCAGTTTATCTGCAGAATCATATTTCTCAAATTCATATTCAATCATTTCTGTGCCAGAGTTGGAAATTCAGATTTTTTTGCAAAATCCCTGTACTTTGCAGTGACATTATTTGCTTACTGAGTTGGGTTAAATGACTCAAATAATCCTGCCATTTCAATGTAGTCTTTTCTGTTAAGAAGTTTCCAAACTAACTTTCCCTAGTGAGAGTTAATCCTCCAGATCTTTAGGGCCCCAAACTCTTTTAATTTCTCTGGTTTTCTCATCTGGCACTTCTCTGGTTTTTTTGGTCACCTTTAGCTACCGCTATTTCATTTTACTGTTGACTAGTTTAATTCTTTTTGTTCCAGCATGGATGACTTTAAATCCTGTCTAATCTGAACAAAGGAGTTCTCCTTTTGGGGAGAAAAAGGAAAAGAAGAAAAAAAGGGGGGGATTTGTATGGAACAGTTTAAATCTGTCTCCCTCTTGCTGCAGAATGTAGTGAATGACTTGTTGCCAGACAGGGAAGGCTGATGTTAATTAAAACTGAAGAAGTCCCAGCCAGGTTAGCTGGCAGGGAGGCAGCAATTTTGGGATGGTGGACTCCTGGCTTCTGTGGAGTCAAAGAGATTCATGAGGAGCTGCATTTCATTGAGGGTTCTGCATAGTGTGTGCAAACCTGGGAAACCAAAGGCAATTTGATTTTGCTGAACTAACTCTGATGCCTGGCAAGTTCAGAGGTACTTGGTGATGGAGCCAACATTGGCAAGAAGGAACAGGAACGTAGCTCCAAGGTATATTCCGTTATGGAAAGTTTTTATTTCTGCCTATTTTTCTTCCTTATATTTCTTCTTTTGTTTTGCCTACATGTATCAAGGACTTTGAAACTTCACATTGCCAGGTTAAATAATTCAGCAGATTCCTTGCTTCAGGTCAGATTTCTTTGTGCTCAGTGCTTTATAATTCACCCCTGTTTGTTTTTCCTTAACTGCAGTAGTGGCAGTTTTTCCTTCCTAACAACTCAGTCTCTGGCTCTAACTAATGCATATTTGCTAAACAATAATTTCAATGTTGCAACATTATGAAAAGGGTCTGTACTCAGCAGCAGCAGATGGCTGGTTTATTCCAAGCACCTGAATATAAATGGCAGAGCTGAACCAGCATTGTTCACATTTCCTTCCTCATTCTTCCCTTCTTCCCATAATATCTATGGATCAGGACACAGACAGCCCAACTCCTTGTGGTTGAATTAGCTGAGAAGGGCACTATAAGAACTCAGTATATTATCTGATCCTTAGAGAGAATTGCCCTCTTGTTTATTCCAATGGAATAAACATTGGAGGGGGGGGTGTGTATAATTCAATATATTGCAATAAACTCTATCTAATGCACCTGCAGAAACATGTACAAGAGTTTTAAGCCATGTTCACTTAAAGTGCTGGGAAAAAAAGCAGAACAAAATAGAACAGATTGAAGTGTAGAAAGAATTGTGTTTGAAACAGAAGCCAAAAATTGATGTCAGGAGCAATTTAACCAAGAGAGACAAATGAGTATTCTGGGCTCTTTTACTGTTATTATTTGTTTGTTTCATTTTTCCTTAATCATCTTTTGCTGAGCAGTTAAATGAGAGCAGAACAACACATTAAAGTCAATTTTTAGTTCTTCACATTTTACTAAAGTTTAGTTTTCCCTTTTCAAAGATTTTTTTAAAAAAAGCTCGAAAAACTTTCCCACCCAAAAAAATCACAACTAATCTCTCCTCATTTCCTGGCAATGATTTACTACCACAGTGCTCAAGTGCAATCTCAAGTTACTTAAACTTCTTTGTTTTGCAAAATATTCTGCAGTATTTACAAGTTAGGAATAATACACCCATAATTAAAACTTCATTATGCTTGACAAGTGAAGGAATGAAGTGCATTTTGTGGTGAATTAGTCAGTCTTTGGTTGGGGAGGTTGTTTGTTTGTTTTTGGTTTTGTTGGGTTTTTTGCTTTACTATGATTTCTCACAGCTTTTTAAACCTTTTGTTTTTCCTACATCTTCAGTTATTCAACATTTTGGTACATTCTAGAATTCACAGTGGGCCTCCCAGGCTTCATTGCAAATTGATGCAATTCTGTGATTCAATGTTATGCTGGTTATATTCTCATAGGAAACTTCAGTAGAAGGACGTGGATTCATTTTGCACCATTTTCTAAATTTGCCAGTAGAGAAACTAAATTCTTTAAAATGGGGTGGAAGCAATCAGACCCTTTTGCATGATCATGGAATTCCAGAATGGGTCAGGTTGGAAGGGACCACAATGGGGTCATCTGGTCCCGCCTCCCTGCTCCAGCAGGGTCATCCCAGAGCACAGGGCACAGGATTGTGTCTGGATGGTTCTGGAATGTCTCCAATGAGGGAGATTCCACACCCTCTCTGGGCAGCCTGTTCCAGTGCTGAGTCACTGCACAGTTAAGAAGTTCTTCCTCATGTTCAGCTGGAGCTTCCAGTGCATCAGTTCCTGCCTGTGGCCTCTTGTCCCATTGCTGGGCCCTCCTGAGCAGAACCTGGTCCACCCTCTGAGCCCTCCCTGCAAACACTGACAGTCACTTATGAGGTCCCCCCTCAGTGTCTCTTCTCAGGGCTGAACAGCTCCAGGTCCCTCAGCCTTTCCTTGTGAGAGGAAGTCCCTGCAGTCCCTGAATCATTTTTGTGGCCTCCATTGGACCCTCTCCAGGAGCTCCATGTCTCTCCTGCCCTGAGGAGCCCAGAACTGGGCACAACACTCCAGATGTGCCTCACCAGGGCTGAGTGGAGGAGCAGGATCACCTCCCTGACCTGCTCTTCCTAATGCAGCCCAGGATCCCTTCCCTTGGCCACAAGGACACTGCTGGCTCATGGACAGCTTGTTGTCCACCAGGACCCACAGATCCACAGAGCTGCTCTCCAGCATCTCTCTCCAGCTGGACTGGAGTTGCAACAGGAACCAAATTGATAAATAAATCACTGTGCAATTACTATCAGGAGAAGCAGATTCTTAGGAAATGTTCTCAGTGTTTTAGAAAGCATCCAGTGCTGGGCTCCCCACCACAAGGCTTACATGGACATACTGTTTGCCAGACAGTCTGTGGAGTCTCCAGTCCTGGAGACAGACAAATCCAAGTGGACGTGGCCCTGAGCAACCTGGTTTGATTGTCTGCTCTGAGAAGGGATGTTGGATTTAAATGATTTCCAGAGGTTCCTGCCAATTTCAATGTTTCTGTGATTCTCTGCTTTGTAAAGCTTAAAAAAAAAGCCAAAACATCCTCTTTGAGTGTCTTTTCTTCTGCACTGGTGAAGTTGCATTACTGATAGTGCATTTAGCAGTGTCTATATTATTATGTCTATTATTGCTAAATTAATTCTTTTTATAGGAGACAGTGTCATACGAAGTCAACATTTGCTCTTTTATTTGGTAAGTGTTCAGAAATGAAGGAAACAAACTCATGGGCAATTTGCTGTGTTTTCACTGAGAAAATTTCAGTGCTGAATCCAGTTACTACATTTTCTTTTTTGCTACTTGAAAACATATTATTGCCTTACCAATAAGAAGATTTCAAATTCAGTGAGGTTTTGGTTGTATCTCCATCAGTTTATGAATAGCATCTTATCAGATGGATGCTGTGCTGAAAGATGGTCTTTTTCTGTGTAAGAACCAACAATCTGGGATGAATGGCCTGCATCAACAATAACTTTTTTAGAAAGGGAAGGGTTTGCTGCTGTTGTTTTTATTGTTGTTTTTCCTTAGTCCTCCACAAATCTGAAAGGCAACTATAAAATCTGATCATGTTACTTGTTCTTTTCACAAAGCTTGAGTCAGCTGCCTGACTTAGAGCCAGCAAACCATGGCTCTAAGGGAGCTTTTTATTTACTGGGGGAGCATTATAACTTTCTCTTTTACTTCTACAGAGATGAAGATTCCTTGGTTTGTATTTTTCTTTTTTCTTTGCAGAACTGGAGTGTGCAACGTGCCTCTTATGCTTGGATATCCCTCATTCCTCATTAATATTAGACTTTCTGTCTTTTCAGAGTGACATGTTGGATGTGAATCAGATCATTAAAGACCTGGCCTCCATGGTGCACGAGCAAGGAGACACAATAGGTAGGTGTCACACTTAAATTATGGGCTTTATTACTCTCTTCCACCACTCCAATGTGATATTGTCCCTCATGAGCAGCTGGTTGTTGATGCTGAGATTATTCTTCCTGAGTTTGGGGCATTTTGTACATCCAGAGACATTTAGATCTGACAAGCTGCCCTGTGCAATAAGGTTCTCCGTTAAGGATAGTTTGCTGGTATATTTAGCATAAAATAGAATTCATAGGGAGATTAATCCATTCCCTTTTGACTGTGAAAAGGAAGCTGGAGAATGTGTAACATTAACTGCAAAGGGATCCAATTCTTCCTTTCTACCTGGAACTGTAATTAAAAAAACAATAATAGTAGCAATTTTTGTTATGATTATTGATGATGGCAGAGAAAATTAAGCAGCTTGCTTTTCCCGAAGAGAATTTTCACTCCACATTGCAGGGTGTGTCTAATCAAATTTCCAGAAGCCTGACATCATGATGTGCTCATGTGCATAGTCTGAACCTTCTGCCCATTGATTGACCTCCTCTTGTTCTCCAGCTACAAGTGACAAGGAGTGTGGTGGAGAAAATTAGGAAACGAGATGAGAGGAACCCTTAGTATTGTCTTTAAGAGCAGATCATCACTGACAGCCACCAATTTTTTGTGAATAGAGATAAGATACAGAAGATCAGCTGCCTCTGACCTTTGTCACTGCTTTCTTCTGATGAAGTTAAGAAAAAATCAGACTCCTCTTCTGTATCTCTTATTTTGTGTGTGTGCTTTGGAAGCAACTGCCCACTTCCAAATTTGAGAGCTAATCCTAAACGCTGGTTGAGGGACCTAAACTCCAGAGAAGCAAAATCCACCTGAAATGCTCATCTGGAATTCTCACTGGTGCTCCTGGGATCAGGTTCTGAGACAGCCACATGTAGATCACAAAAGAAGAAACTCTTCTCTGCTGTTTATTTAATCAGTCTGGATTTCTCTGCCAAGTTCATACCTCTGCATTAGCATAAGATACTTCCTTTCACACTGAAATGAGCAATCTACATCCTCTGAGAAACACCTCTCAGGTTCACAGGGCCAGAAAAAAAAGAATCAGGATTATATTTTAAATTAGTTTTTGAGTATTTTTTCTTTGGTTTTTTTTTCTTCTTTTAACGCAATTTTGAAAGCTTATTTTTGTACATGGGTAACTGTGGAGCCTGATTCATCTCTAAAAGCACATCAGATGCTAATGCCTTGAGGGACATGACAACATACATCAGCTAGCTTCAAGATCCTTGAAACTCCTTTTCTTAAGGCAATATTTATTATTTTAAGATGCTACCCATGCATAGAAACCACCCCAGTATTAACTTTCCTGTGAAAAGCTGTTAGACTAAGTAGGACATTTTGTCTTTGAGACAGCATAAGGTTTTTGTTGCTCTTTTGTTGCTTTTCTTCCTCTTACACTGAAGCAGATTTTTAATAATTTCTTTAGAACTATCTTTTAATCCTAACAGCCAGTCAAGGTGTCTTCCCAACCAATTGCTGAAGGGTCTCACTGTTTTTCTTTTGACATTCGTATTACACAAACGTGAGATTAAGAGTCAGGAGGCAAAAGGGAGTTAAAACTTCCCCAGTGAAAATCCAGTGATGGCAAGAGACAATTCTTTTGGCACTTGCATTCATCTTACATGCCTGAAATGAAAGCTCTTTGTGTGCTTGTTTAGAAAACACAGGAAAAATACAAAACCAGGGAATGTGGGATGTGCCCCTCAACAAAATGCTCCCAGGGCTGTAAAGCAAAGCCCTCTCTGGTTCACCTGAGCTGGGGAGAATTGTGGGAAGAGCTTGTCTGGTCTGTGCATGGCACAGGCAGAGTAATCAATGCTTCTTATAAAATCCTAAAAGGAGTTTTTCCAGCATATGAGCCAGTTCCTTAATGAACACATGGATAACACTGCCTAGGGTGGAGAGCAATTTCTGTCATGAAAAGGAGAAATAAAATGCAGGATATCTCTGTTATTTTCTATCTTCTGCAAGAAACTTGGTGCCTGTGTTCCTGGTCATGTTCCTTTGATACAAGTATTTAGTTAAGCATTACCACAGCAATGAGTCCAAGCCCTCGAAGCCAAAAAAGTTAATGGCCTGGGTTACCTGTGAGTCAACAGAGTCTTTTCAGCACAATCTTACAGGAGTTCTTGGCAAAAACATCCCTGTGCAGCTTCATCACATCAGGAACTGGGGAGAGGTGTAAAGAGGAGGACACTAAAAGGAGAAATCAGTCAGTAGCAGTGAATTGGTGTTGGTGATATGGTTTTGGGTTCCATGGCACTATGTTTGCAGATCAGCAGCAGTTTGGGAGAGATGGGATTCACCTTTCCAGGAACAGCACACACTGTGGTCACCTCTAGGTGCCTTTGTGGTGCTGCACACAGCATGGGGAATAAACAGGAGGAAGTTTGCAGGAACATGAATGAAGTTACAGGGCTATGATTTTGTTGGGATTGTGGAAATGTAGTGGGTTTTTTCTCATGATGAAGTGTTGCATTGGAAGGATACAGGCATTTTAGGAAGGACAGGATAGTAAGACGAGGAGGAAGAGTTGCCCTTTGTGTGAGAGAGGGGGATGTTGCCTGGGGATGAAGAAGGAGTGGAGAGCTTATGGATCAGAATTAAAAAAAGGACAGGCCAAGTGGATGAGGCCCTCTACAGACAGATAGGAACAGCCTTACATTTGCAGACTCTGGTCCTCATGGGAGATTTCAACCATTGCAGTGTCTGTTGGAAGGACAATATAACAAGGCTTAAGTATTCCAAGAGGTTCTGGAGTGCATTTATGACAGCTTTGGGGATCTGATGTACAAATGGCAAGATCT
>VYZS01074997.1:4298-47810 GCA_013400695.1 Neodrepanis coruscans
TTACAGTCCAGCATTTTACCAGTCACCCATCCAGTTGTGCAGCACCTGAAGTGTCCCATTCCACATGGAGATTGGTTGCTGCTTGTCCAGAGTGCTACATAGGACACCCACCCAGGCAGCACCAATTTCCACCATGCTTCCAAAGTGATTTGGAGCAATGGCTGTCTAGTTAAGGGACCTCGGACTGCATTCTGACAGGAATGCAAACTAGACAAACTCAGGATGTGCACTGCTCTTAATACCATTTAAGAGATAAGAGGGAGAATCCTGCAACTTCTCATGCAACGACCAGCAGTAATCCACTAAGAAACCAACTGCACTGACCAGCTTCTTTTTCCTTAATATAATGCAGATAATGCATGTATCTTTAGAGTATTATGACCACTGAAGTTGCCATTATATTAATAAGTACTCAGATTATATCTGATTGATATGTCCTTGACTGACTTTCAATGCTGCTTGAGCTGAGTAAATCCTGTTAAAAGACATTTGCCCTGACTTCAAGTCAGACTAGGACAGTAAATTAAATGAAACTGTTATCCTAGAGAGACACTGCTGTCACATAAATCAACAGTCATAAAACACTAATCATTCCAACAGCTGAGGCAGGCAAAGAAAAGGGTCAATAAAGTTTGTCCAGAGATGATTCTACACAAAGAGATAAAGCTTTCAAGGATTTCCAAGTCCTAGAAGACTTGAGCATACCTCCTTCCATCAGATCAGACTTTGAACATGAGACAACACTTTTTGCCTCTGTGTGACATTATAGGCAACCTATATTTCCTTTTTCACAACCTACACAGATTCAGATCATACAAGTTCTGATCTCTCAAGATTTTGAAGCACTAGTCATATATTTGTGCACAGTCTAGTTGAGTCCCAGTCCATTCCACACAAAGCTAAGTTTTCCTAAATATCAGCATGCTTGGATAAGCTGAACTCCAGTCTCCTCATTTATGCTTCACAGCAAAGGAAGCAGAACAAGTTAAACCATTCATTTTACTGAAGTATGTGAGAGTGGACAAAACTGAAAAGATCTATCCAGATGAACATAAAGTCAAGCAGGCATTTTTCCTGATTCTGGTACAATTGATATGATGGAAACTACAGAGGAAGTGAAGAAGTGCAGTGAGTTTGAAGGATCAAAGGAAGTGTCTCAAAGGAAACTGAGCTTTATCTCTAGAAGTGGGTGGGGAAGGAAAGAAGAGAAGGGGAAGAGATTGTATGGGGCAGGGAGGGTTGTTTAATTTTATGTGGGTTTGTGTTATTTTTTGAGTTTTTTGGTTGGGGTTCCTAGTTTGAGGGGGGTTTTGTAAAGAAAGCAGGTCTCCACTGATTTCAGTGAGCAGCTGGTCTATATCTGCACTGTTCCACAAGTTGCCTCCTCCCAGTATTTGACCTAGAACTGAATACCAGTGCAAACTCCAAGAATAAACCTTTGCACTGCTAAGTGAAGTCTAAGTTTAGCATCATTTCCTATTGCACAACTTAATCCACCACAGGGCCCATTTCACAACTGTAAACGTCAAACAAAAAATTACATATATTCATAGCCATTCTGAGTACAGGTCATGCTCTAGTCTTGAGTTTAATGGATCTCTTCTGTCTAACAGATTAGGCTGGTAAACTTTTCAAACTCCACGCTTAAGGACTGCTCTAGCTGATACTCAGAAGGTTATTGTTATATCAGGTTTGGCACATCATAGCTCAGCCATCAGCACAAAAAACCCGCTCAGAGGAATTCAGAGCTCAAACAGCTATTAATAATGCAATTCACACAGTTTTCATTCTGGTAAAAACGGGATCAGGACTGAAGATGGGAAAGTCTAAGCACTGGCTTGCATAATGCTGTCAGTCCCCACGGGTGACCTCTACTATGGAGCTGTCATATGGCATTATACTAAGATGACTTCATATCTCTCAGAAATGCTGCTGGCACCACCTTGCATGAAGGGAAAACAAGACCTCTCCAGTAGCATTACCTTGGAACAGGCAAATGAGAAGCTTAGTTATTTTACCTGACACTTGCTCTATCCTCAGCCTATCAGTTCTCCCTTCCAAAAAGCTTAAGAAGTCTTCTCAGCTCCCCTTGACAACACACAGAGGTCTTCCTTTAACTTTTGTATCCCTCTTCCCATTCCATACTTTCACTTTCTCAAAGGTGCTTCTTGGATAGGAAAGTACTTTTCGTTGTGGAATGGGATAGAAGTATGTTTCTGTGATTCACCAAGGTGAGGTTTGCTCTTGAATTATAAATGAGAAACAGAAGTATATTCAAGACTTCAAATACCAGTATGCTAAAACAGAATTAAAGAGGACTGTAAATCTATCCCAGTAAAGCTCCTCCTTTTGACATTTATCCCCAAAAACACTCCCTTCACCACTGCAGGAAGTACTCAGCAGGTCACTCTGTTGATTCCACTGATACGCAAGTTGCTTTCTTTCTTACACAATTTCCAAAAATCTTTCACGCCAAAAAACCTGCACAGTGACAGGCATGGAAGTCAATCGAAACCACTCAGCTTCAAAACATCAACTCCAACAGGTTTCACTTGCTACCCTTTAGAAATAAGCAGAAACTAATTCTCCCTGATCACTGCTGCTCATCAACCATAGCACTCAAGTTCATCTGCAATTTACACATAAAGGTAGCAAAGCAGGATGCCCCACATATCCTTTAAGGGCGATGTAAGTTTCCCAGTTAAAGATCTGGTCAGTATCTGTAATTTACCATAGAACAGTTTGGATTGGAAGGGAACTTTAAAAAAGTCATCTAGTTCCAGTTCCCCTGCAAGGGACATCTTCAACTAGACCAGGTTACTCAGAGCCCCACTCAGTGTTTCCACTGGACCCTCCAAATGTCCAACAGACCATCTAAAACCTCCAATGTTCCCAGGAATCAGGCATCCACCACTTCTCTGGGCAACCTGTTACAGTGTTTCAACAGCCCTCATCATAAAAGAAATCCTTTATATCTAGTCTGAATCTACTCTCCTTTAGCTTAAAGCCATTAACCCTTGTCCTGTTGCAACAGGCTGTACTAAAAAGTTGTTCCCCACCTTTCTTATAAGTCCCCTTCAGGTACTGGAAGGCCACAATAAGGTCTTCCTGGAGGCCTTCTCTTCTCCAGCCTAAACAATCCCAACTTTCTCAGCCTTTCTTTGTAGGAGAGGTGCTCCAGATCCCTCATTATCTTCATGACCATCCTCCAGAACCAATTCAACAGGTCCAAGTCTTTCCTGTGCTGAGGACCCCAGAGCTGGACATGATACTCCAAGTGGAGTCTCATTAGAGTTAAGAAGAAGAGCAGAATCACCTCCCTTGACTTTCTGGCCATGGTTTTTTTGACACAGCCCAGGACAGAGTTGGCTTTCTGGGCTCCAAGTGCACACTGGTGGATCCCCATCTAGGTTTTCATCCACCAGCACCTACAAATCCTCCTCTGCAGGGCTGCTCTCAAACTTTTTATTTCCCAGTCTATATTGATGTTGAGGAATGAAGAGATTAAGAGCAGACCCAGAATAACATACAGGAACAAGCTGTACATTTAACAGTGGGAGCAATTCACAGTTCAGAAGTTGGTGTTCTAAGCAATGCACCCAGAGGGGTGCACTTGGCAAAAGGCTCACCTACCATCACAGCCGTGCTCTCAGAGCACCAACCACCTTTCCTGCAGGACTGCTGGACTGTTAAAACCAAGTCCTCAAAACCATGACTGAACCATGACTGAAGTACTCCCATAAATACACCAGCAAAAACACTTCTTTACAGAAGTGCTCTGTACTGTCCAAACAACCCGACCAGCAGGTAGCTAGTGCAGCACTGCAGTGGCTCCCTGACAGTTGTTATACACCAGGTAAGATGCTGGTTTGTATCTCCCTTGACAGGAAACAATCTAACACATTTATACTGAACAGCAGCACTGGTTGCTGTAATCAAGAATGCACTTGCAGTAGACTGATTCCTTCAGAAAAAATCAACTGTTGGAGAAGAAGCTGTCCAAAACTGAATTCTACCCCCAACAACAATCAGAGATTGCTCCAGAAAATCAAAAACATAGTTGACCAAGTACTGCTTGAAGGGAAGGAAAGCAAGATTTGTTTGCATCTAAAAATCAAGACCTTATTCAAAAAGAGACATTCAGACTTTGCATTTTACTTCTCAGAAGAAGTGTACTAGTACCTGCTTAGTGCTCACACTTGTTTTGCTGCACTGATAAAGTGCTAACAAGATCAGGATGCAAAAACTCAAATAGCAGTTCACAAAATATAGGTCTCTTTGTTGTACCTCAGCATTTGCTAGAAGCATATTAAGAAAAGCAAATGTATTTCAGGTAAGGCTGTCATTTAAGACTGATTGCTACAAACAGTATTTAAAGAGTAGCAGTGACTGTTTATTCCTTCATCAGAGTCTTCAGATGAGGAGATTAAAATGGCTATCTAGAACATACCTTTACTGCAGTTAAAGACTACTTTATTGAAGCTTTACTATTATTTTCTTCAAAGTCTTCTCCTCCTTCCAAATTACTGCACTTAAACCATATGACAATAGCAGCCAGCTAGCAGCAGCGGTAGAGTTTTTAGCCATTATGACACATAAATGACAACTTTATGACACACAGGGTCCCCTCCACACATCCTTAACCTGGGTTTGCAATGTGTGTCCCCAGCCCATGCTTGGGGTTGAGGTCCCCATACACCCTGGAGCAGGAGCTGGTGGCAAAAGACAGTGTGCAGGGATCCAGCCATGGCCAGAGACCTGAGAGAAGCAGGGAGCCAGATCCATGATGTGCTCAGTCTTAGTAAGAAGATCAGGGACGAACACCTGCTTGGTAAGCAGCAGCACAACCCCAGCTTGCCACTTCAGACAATGGCAAGCTGGGGTTGTGGCCTTCTTCAGATGTACAGACAGTTCCCTTTGGGATCCTCTGCAGGAACTTCTGTCTCCTGCTCCTTCAAGTGTCTCCAGAGGTGGTAAAGGACCACATGCCAATGCTCTGAATACAGCGAGTGGACTCACCCCTTGCTGAAGGGCCCGTACACTGCCTACTTGGGGTACCAGGGCTGCACAGCACCTGAAGAATCTGCCCAGGCAGCAGACACAAAGGGTTGTCACAACCCGGAGCACAAGGAAGCAAAACAAATACCTGTCAGGTACCCACCAGAGGGGGTCCTGAGAGAAGAGAAAGACAAGAAGTCATTTCAGGTCTATCCTTTACTCAAGAACAAACTCCCTGTAGAAAAAGTTTTGTAGCACAACACCGCAAGTGGCTTGTCGAGAAGATGAAGCACAGCATGAATGGTGCTTTTCAGAGCTCATGGCTCCAAGCAAAGCATGTTGCAGTAAAACAGTCCATTTTTCTTCTGCCAAGACAGCGACATCTGGCAACAGGGAAGTCAGTATTTAAATCTGGCTCCATCCCCACCCCATGCCTGGGCTGATGCTGCTTTCAATACTCCTCATCCCCAAACACACATCAGTTCCTCAGAAAGTCTCTTCAGGGCCCGCCTAGCACAAATTTGATTGGTGCTATGGAAACAGCACACAGCAGCATGTGATCCACTCATACAGACTGAGGCCTGTCTGTGTTCAGGCATAAACTGTAATCAAAGTGCACTGAAGAGTCAGCAGTTGATTGAAAGGAATTGGCTACACGTACGCACCGTGTAGTAACAGGACACCTTTATTCGGTGCCAAGGACACAAAGGGGTTAAGTCCCCACATAAGAGCCCACCATACTCCAGTTCTAGAGGGTTTTTATAGACACAAGTAAACAAGTTCAGTTTTATCTTATTACATACACCTTCTAGAACTCAGCAAAAATCCAGTATATAATAGTCTTATCTAAACATACATTCAGTCATAGATTCCTATACTTATATCAATTTTAAGCAACGCCCCCCAGTATAGCTTGTTGATTGCATGTCTAAGCTAGCTGGCAGCTTGAGCTCTATTGGCATTCTGCTGATAACAATGCCTTCATGCCAGAGAGCCTCTGAGTCTTATCTCGTTCTTTCAGATCACCACCCTGTTGAGTTAGGTGAGGTTCCTTTTTTTAGTTCTCTTTCTTCTTCTCTTTTTGTAGCAGTTTTATTTTATGAACTCATGCTAAGTTTTAAAGTAAAATTAATATAACCAGGGCCATAGTCTTTCAAAGTCAAAAAGAGTGATTGATTTGGGGGCTTCTGCTCTGCCTTCAGCCTGCTTCTCCAGACCCCTCAGATGCAGGCAAAACACTTTTGAGCTGTGCTGAAGGGATCTCTCTTCTACAGTGACTAGAGAACAAGGCACACTTCAGCCAGTGTGAGCTGTGCTCATTTCATGCCCCTGACCCTTCTTTTGACTTAGAAGTACTAGCTCCTACTTACAGTACAGCTTCTTTAAAGATGTTACAGGCAAATCCTTGTACAGTTTCATTCCTTGGAGGCTGGGTGAGGAAAACCAGGGGACACATCAGGACGTTGAGCTACTCTGAGGCAACTACTGAGTACCAGAAGACACAAGTTCAGTGAAATGGACGTCTTCAAAGGCAGCCCTTTCCATCAGCAGCTGCAGATGTCCATTAATATCCATATATTCCCAGGGACTGGACTGCTGTAGAGCACAGCAATGAACATCAGACAGATATGCCTCGAGTGGAAACATCAGGGGGTTTCTCTTAACTTTATCAGGATATCAGAATTTAATCAAGACTTTCTAATGTCACACTTAGGCTGAAAAACAGAGAAACTAGCAGGATTACTTCTTGTTCATCTTGGGACTCCTGCTGGTAATTTAAAAAAAGAAAACAAAGCAAAACAGTCAGGAGCCGGATGCCCAATACTTGTGACAGAAACATGCAGTTTTGCCAGGCTAAAGAGCAGTTAAGAAGCATTACTTACAAAGCTTTGTTTTCAAACTTTTTGAGGTTTTTCTCATGAAGCAAGATTGCTGCCAACCTTGAGCTCTAATACTATCAAAGCACAGAAGTACCTGACTGAAAACACCAACTCCAGTCCAGGTTCCCTCCCTTTTCATCTCTATCCCAGGCTGAGGGGGCTCTGATGCAACTTCACTCCCCTCTAGCTGCTACACAAGGGAAAGCAGAACAGGAAAAACACCTGCTATTCCGCCTCTGCTAACCTCACCCACCACCCTCAGCAAACTGCAGGTGCCCACCAACCTCTCTGTTACTCCACCAGGATGACAGTGCCACTGTTAGTGACAGGACATAAGCTTTGAACTGAGCTTGCAAGGCCTCAGGACTAGAGACTTGTCAGGTTTGCTCTGTCTCAACCCTTCTTAATTTGCCTGCAGCTTTGTTTTACTTGGTGTATTTCAGAGAGCAGAGACACAGGATATGAGAGCACAGACATGGTACCAGTAAGGGGGCACAGGGTCAGTCACCAGTGGAGATCTGCAGTTGGACAGAAGTATTTTAGTAATAACAAAGAGAGCAAAGAAAAAATATCTAATATATATAAAAGGGATTTTTTTATAATAGATTTAGATGTAACATGGAGCTTACAGAGCAATGAAAGAAACAGCAAACATACAAAAAAAGTGAACTTAACAGAAGGACTCCAGTGGATCCCACAGTGAGGAAGAAACCACCACCATCCCATTCCTCCAAGCAAAGGATTCACAAGATGACAACTTGCTGTATTATCCCAGCCACCACCAAATGACCACTCCAACCTCAGAAGCCAAAGAAGAATGAGAATAGCATCAAGAAAAGGTGTAGAAACTCTGTTACCATTTTTATTACAAGGACTTCATCTGCATAAATAGTCTTCTTCTGTAGCAAATCTATAACTATAATTCTTGAATTTAGACTGTTAAAATTTCAATTACACTAACAATAAATTATTTGCTTTCTTTCTACATATACACACACACACAAAGCATGCTTCCTCTTTGCCTACCAAGTTTCTAAGCACAGCACATATTTGTTGTGCTGCTGGGATGCTACAAGCAGGAGAGGGGCAGTTCAGCAGCCTGTCACTCCAAACCACATGTGGCACAGCATGTTCCTACAGACCTCGGTTCTGCAGAAAATGGAATATTTCAGGATTAGCCTAGGCAGCATTTGCAGGGCCACTCCACTGTCAGTCAGCATTCGAGGACACTTAGTGCTCTGCTCTCACATTCTGGAATAGAGAAGTCAGCTTGTAAAACAGGAAAGCTGCCTGTTTCAGTGATAGCATTCACACAACAGCAGTGCTGGTTTCTCTCTATAGAGAGTATCAATCCACCCCTTTCTGCTCAGGAGCAAGTAAGAGCACAGTGAGCATTCTTCCACACACCAGCATTTGCTGGCAGCCAGTGTACTCTGCTGTGCTGCTCCCCCCACCCTACTCAGGGACAAGTGGCTGCAGATCATGCAAACAATTACCACCGCTTACAGCTGCAACAGCAGAAAATCCTTACAGTCATCTACACCTCTGCAGAAATACGTTTTCATAGCAGGGCAATGATATTCCACCTCAGTTCCTCTAGCTTGTGGTATCGTCCTGCCAAACTACCAAAGCCAACACCCAGCTGCATGTTCTTTTAGGTCCCTTAACCAGGGGCAGAGGAGGAGGAGGAAGACAAGCAATAGGAAATGGCAGAAGAGATCCAAATTAGAGAGTTCCAGGTAACTGGTCTGTTACTACAGCCCTTTTCAAAACAGAAGTCTTGCAGTAGAAAGCCTGCCTTCCAATACAAGGTTTTTCAGTGAAGGCTCCCAATCCCTCTGGCTAACGCACACCTGACTATGAGGAATTTTGAAGATGCTCACTACCTTTAAGAGGAGAGAAAGTTCCCCCTCTGAAGTCTTAAAATGAAGCTGACACAGAGTGACAGCAGTGGCTGAACAAGAGCATTTCAATTTAGTGCTTAATCTTGCTTAATGCTTGCTTTCCCTTTCTGTCACCCTTTGACATTTTTCTGTTTACTCATTGCAGGATATTGAAAGAACAAGGGTAAATACATCCTTTCCTCCAAAAGCTTCAATCAAATCTCAATTAAGAAGTGCCTATATTACAAAAACTACAGTGGAGGCAACAGTGTGGTCATCATCCTCCCACCTGGAGGAGAGCTTTTCTTAAAAGCATGAAAAATCCCACACCCATCAGATGTTTCCTGCACAGGGCTCAACAACTGAAACTGCTGCTCTTTCCTATTAAATTAAGAAAGGAGGAGTTTGTGTTTTTTTCTTTTGAAAGCTGGTCAAGAAAATATTGGCTTTCAAGAAGACTCCCTCTTACTGTATCTGCTGCCACAGAAATACCACTTTTTGAAGAGAGACAGCAGATATCCTCTCCTGCCTGCAGCAACATCCAGCACCCTCAGGAATCAGCAATCCCCAAACTCACTGATATTACATGGAAAACCTAGTCCCTTGACTTTACACAAGACTTCTCCATACTGGCTGTGGGGCTCCCAACCCATGAAAATTGCCAGGACCCCTTCCTGTTAAAGGAGCAAATACAGCACAAAGCATCAGAAGCCCCAACACTCATTTCCCACATCACCAAGCTCTTCCTGGGACTATACTGACACCTGGCTCACAAGGCAGAGGCTGTTAGTAGAAGGCTGCTCTATTTGGCGGCTGTAGAAGACAAGGGAAAAAAAATGTGTGTACAAGATAGATAGGAGCAAGGAAATGAATATGAGTAACATTTCCAAGGTAGAGTAGTACAGTGTGTGGTTATTGACAGCCCCAATGTGCTCTGCAGCCTCCAGCTGATAGCAGCTCAATAGCAGTGCCCAGACCTGGAGAGCTGTTAACATATGGCAGCCGACTTCAGCCATGAAAGCCAGCTGTTCCCACTTTAGCCACAAAGTACCCAGATCAAGCAGACCAAGGCACTTGCCCAGCCTGGGCCAGGACATTTTTAAGCCAAAGCCAAGGTGCAGTGCTCCATTTTAGGCTAGCAAACTCAGTCTGAGCCTCTTTGGTGGGCATTTGCAATGGGAGAAATAGGAACCCGTGGGCTGCTTCAAAGTGTGGGAAACTGGAATAAACAGGACTTGCATCAGTTTCATGTAATCGTGATTTTAAAAGCCCTGAGCAGTTACAACGTGGCCTCATTGGAGGATCAAAGGATGTGTGAAGTGTTGTCTTGGCTGCATGTGACAGGGCTGGTTGTAGGGAACCAGGACATGCTATGAACAACAGACTCTTTCCACAGTTGGAGTGCTGAGCTGGCTCCCTCCTCCATATCCCACTGAAGTGAGTGCAAGCATGAAGGAAGAGTTCAAGTTACCCTTCAATGCTCAAGCACTGGAGAAGGCAGGAACAGCTGACACTGCTCCAGCCTCCAGCTGCCCACTCACCAACAATTGTGCCTCAGCTGCTCCAGCGTCCCTCCAACACAGTGCACTGATCCCCTGCATGTCAGCACCTGACTCATGCACTGGCTGAGAGGGGGATACAGCTCATTATTACAGCTCATTAAACAGCTCACATAATGCCACCCCATCAAGTCAGGGCTCTCAGCCTGAGTCAGAACAAGATTTCCCCCACCAACAGTTTTTCATGCAAGAAAAAGGAAAACTTGCAGCTGTTCAAGGGACCTACTCATGTAACTCTTCTGATTTTTTCCTCTTTCAAGTCACTGCTATAGATGCTCAGATCAGTGAAACCATTCTTTCTTTGCAGTTCCAACAACAGCTTTCCACTCCTATTTACTTACACATTTCTGATTTCACAATTACACACTAAGGGGAAAAAAAATCATACCTACAGTACTGCAAGTACCTAGTGATAAGGAAACAAAGCAGTAGGAAAAGGTGCAGCTTTGACCATAAGGAAAATGGGGGAAATCTTGTCCTACTGCCAGTAACAAGTTCTTTCTGCACAAAAAAGAACATTCAAGTCCATTCTGTCAGCACCAGAAGTGTAAGTTAAGGCTCTAGGAGAAGAAAGGCTTACACAGTCTCTCAAGAAATCATGTGTAGCGTTTTGGGACTCGCTTAAAGTACCACAAAGCCTAAAGATTTTGAAAGACACCAGGTTACATAAGTGAAGAGCTGCTGAAGCATAAGAAGAACCCCTGAACACAACATCAGAAATGGAGCATTACTAGATAACTGTTTGTGCTGTGCTGCTTGCCTTCATCACACTGCTGAGTGGCACAGTCCCCTTCTACTGCACAGACAGCTTCAGCCTATTTTTCCAGTGGCAAACTGTACGAGCACCAACAGTAACAGTGGCAAGCCACAGAAAGAGACTCTTCTTGCAAGCAAAACCAGTTACAGTTGTGGTTTGAGGTTTTTTTCTGGGGGGAGGGAGGACAAGGTTGTGAAAACACAACTGCAGTTATTACACCATTCAGCAACTAAGTCCATATAGTGGATCAGATTTTCATTCATGGCAAGTTAATGCAAAGCAACAGAACAAGGGACTCCTCATCTCAGGACAATATTATATCCATTTGGCTTGAGCTGGCATTACTGCTTAGGTGTTTGTAATCACAAGGCAAGAAGGCCTGGATGCTTGCAGTCCTCTTTCCAGAGCAGATGAAGCACCCCATCACAATGTGGAGACAGCCAGTCCAAACATCCTTTTGATGAAAACAAAGACAATTCAAGTGAAAAGTTGCTCGATGGTTCTGATGATGATGATAGCAGGCTGGTTACAACTGTTCAAGGACTGCTGCCAAATCTCACTGCTCAAGAGAGAGGCAAGATGTAAATATGTTCTACACCTGTAGGGTTAACCTTGTCTAGCTTGGCTGCAGACTTAACTACATGTAGATTTTCTTCCCACCTCCTAACTTTCATTAGCTGAGAAAGCTGTCACAGTAACAACCGAGAGTGCAACCTCTGACTCACATTTTAAAACAAATTAATTTCTGGTTAGAGGAGGCCCCTGAGACGGGACCTGACAGCCTGGACTTTAACCATGTACATGGCTTTAGTGAGTAATAATACTGTATCATCAAGGACAATTTCCAATGTAAGCACTCCAGTTTGCCAGGGAAAGTGGTCTTTCAAGGCTAACTGGCAGAGTATCAGAAACCATTAATTAACAGGCACAAGTGTGTTGGCTATCGTAGATTTTCCCACTGTACCTGCAGGTCTTCACCTTACCACAAAGACAAAACAGCATAATCACTCCAAAAAGAAGGCAGAGAAAGAAGATGTTGCACCACATTTGCTCCATAACAGTCAGTTACCTCACACGAGGCACACTATTCTAGTAAACATCCTGAGGTGCAGTACCCTCTTTGTACAAAGTCATATTTATAACACAAATTAGTTCAATAGCAAAACAAGTCCCTAGAAAGCGTCAGCACTGTCACCAAAACTTTGTAAAACACCATAGTATTTTACTCTTCTTTCCCATCAGAAGTTGTTCAAGACCCTGCAGCTGCAATAAAGATATTTGCCTTTTAATAGAATAGGCTCAAACACAAAGAAAGGACTTTGGGACAAATCCTGAAATCAGTTTTAATTCCTGCAGCTGGAATTAAAATTCTGATCAAACTGACAGTTGTGTTATTTCCTGGTTGAATGATTTTGTTTGTTAGTGCCCAAGAACAGGCTTTCAGGGTTGTTTTCTTTATTGAAAAAATATATATATTGAAGATAGACACAGGATTTCAGAATGGTTGAAAGAACCTCCTCAAGGAAGTTCAACTGCTCCACAGACTATCTTCTGCTTGGGCAAAGATAACTTCCCCTTTTCTCTCTGTACAAACTCAGAAGTCGCTGCTAATCGTATTACTCAAGCTTCAAAGCACTTAACCGAGAGCAAATCAAGGCTGGTGCCTGAACCAGCTCACCTGGCAGAGCAGAGAGCTCGACTGTGCATAGCCAAGGGTTACACTCACAGCACCCCGTCCAGCACCAAAGCCACCAGAAGTGAATGCTTCCTGCATTCCTGCGTACCGTCCCGAGCGTGCTGAATAGGAAAACCTGAATGAAATCAGCCCAAGGGCACCGAAACTGAGCTGGGCCACGCAGCCCTGCCGCTCACTGCAGGCAGCTAAGCGACCCCAGCCCGCCTTACTTCACGTCGTGGAGAGCAACTGGTGTGTAGTTCAGTACCACAACACATAAAAGGCTCCAAATGATCCATGGGTCGGCAGGATAAATGCAATACGACTCTGGAGGGAGAAGCTTTCACAGCAAGAGATCCTGCTTTGCCCACATTCAGGTCAGCCTTCATCAAAGCACCAATTGTTCTCTTGGGCAAGCAGTCCCAAGGTTTTTTGTTTAAAATAAACCATGAAGTTTCAGGAAGAGCGTTTCAGCCACAGCAGCTCGGCCAACAGTCCTCCCAGGCAAAATGCACACCACCGAAGTACCATCGTCCTCCGCAACCCACAGAGCCACAGAGGCGCCAGCCCTGCTCCCTCTAAGAGGCCGAGCGGCAGCTGCCCAAATGGAGCTGCCAGCTGCGGAGCAACCTGGGATGGAGAGAATTAAGAGGGAACAAACCCTGCGAACAGCGCTGGTCAATCAAAAGTTGCACACTTGTAAAATGGAAGCGCTCTACTTTTACTGCAGGGTGAAAGCAGAAAGTTTATCCACCCCCCAAACCCGTCGGGAAGGCCGGGGATGGCGGCGCTCCGGCGGGGGATGGTCCGGCAGCCGCCCGAGCTCCGCGCCCGCCCCCCGGTTCCGCATTTCCCGAGCCGACGGCCGAGGCAGCCTCGTCCAGGCTTGAGGGAGCCCCTTCCGCACCGCCCCGAGCTCCAGCGCTGNAGCAGCCCCGGGCTTTCCCTCGCTCAGCCCCTCACCGACGGTATTCTTGGCTCCAGGCCAGCGCCTGGCTCTGCAGTGCTGCTGTACCTCGGTGCTGGGCGCTGGCAGCTGGTGCTGCCGTCTGCCCTGGCTGACACCGCCTGGCACCGACAGCGTGGGGAGAGGCAAGAATGTCCTGCTGCCCGCAACTGGTGCGACGGGCAAGAAGAGGCTACCACCAAAGAGGTCCGGTTGACAGAATGGTTTAGGTTGGAAAAAACCTCCGAGGTCGTTGAGTCGTAACACCACCGTGTCAACTAGACCATGGCACCAAGTGCCACATCTAGTCTTTCCTTACACACCTCCATGGACAGTGACTCCGCCACCTGCCGGGGCAGCCCATACGAATATCTAATCACCTTTTCCGTGAAGAAATTCCTCGTAATTTCTAATCTAAACCTGCCCTGGCACAGCTGAATACTATATTCTCTTGTCTTATCACCAGCTTCCTGGGAGAAGAGAGAAACCTCCACCTGTCTAAAACGGCCTTCTAGGCAGCTGTAGAGAGCAATAAGGTCACCCCTGAGCCTTCTCTTCTCCAGGCTAAACAACCCCGGCACTCCTCATAAGGCTTGTGTTCCAGGCCCTTCACCAGCTTCATTGCCCTTCTCTGGACATGCTCCAGCATCTTTGTGCTTCTGTNATAACCAGGGCCATAGTCTTTCAAAGTCAAAAAGAGTGATTGATTTGGGGGCTTCTGCTCTGCCTTCAGCCTGCTTCTCCAGACCCCTCAGATGCAGGCAAAACACTTTTGAGCTGTGCTGAAGGGATCTCTCTTCTACAGTGACTAGAGAACAAGGCACACTTCAGCCAGTGTGAGCTGTGCTCATTTCATGCCCCTGACCCTTCTTTTGACTTAGAAGTACTAGCTCCTACTTACAGTACAGCTTCTTTAAAGATGTTACAGGCAAATCCTTGTACAGTTTCATTCCTTGGAGGCTGGGTGAGGAAAACCAGGGGACACATCAGGACGTTGAGCTACTCTGAGGCAACTACTGAGTACCAGAAGACACAAGTTCAGTGAAATGGACGTCTTCAAAGGCAGCCCTTTCCATCAGCAGCTGCAGATGTCCATTAATATCCATATATTCCCAGGGACTGGACTGCTGTAGAGCACAGCAATGAACATCAGACAGATATGCCTCGAGTGGAAACATCAGGGGGTTTCTCTTAACTTTATCAGGATATCAGAATTTAATCAAGACTTTCTAATGTCACACTTAGGCTGAAAAACAGAGAAACTAGCAGGATTACTTCTTGTTCATCTTGGGACTCCTGCTGGTAATTTAAAAAAAGAAAACAAAGCAAAACAGTCAGGAGCCGGATGCCCAATACTTGTGACAGAAACATGCAGTTTTGCCAGGCTAAAGAGCAGTTAAGAAGCATTACTTACAAAGCTTTGTTTTCAAACTTTTTGAGGTTTTTCTCATGAAGCAAGATTGCTGCCAACCTTGAGCTCTAATACTATCAAAGCACAGAAGTACCTGACTGAAAACACCAACTCCAGTCCAGGTTCCCTCCCTTTTCATCTCTATCCCAGGCTGAGGGGGCTCTGATGCAACTTCACTCCCCTCTAGCTGCTACACAAGGGAAAGCAGAACAGGAAAAACACCTGCTATTCCGCCTCTGCTAACCTCACCCACCACCCTCAGCAAACTGCAGGTGCCCACCAACCTCTCTGTTACTCCACCAGGATGACAGTGCCACTGTTAGTGACAGGACATAAGCTTTGAACTGAGCTTGCAAGGCCTCAGGACTAGAGACTTGTCAGGTTTGCTCTGTCTCAACCCTTCTTAATTTGCCTGCAGCTTTGTTTTACTTGGTGTATTTCAGAGAGCAGAGACACAGGATATGAGAGCACAGACATGGTACCAGTAAGGGGGCACAGGGTCAGTCACCAGTGGAGATCTGCAGTTGGACAGAAGTATTTTAGTAATAACAAAGAGAGCAAAGAAAAAATATCTAATATATATAAAAGGGATTTTTTTATAATAGATTTAGATGTAACATGGAGCTTACAGAGCAATGAAAGAAACAGCAAACATACAAAAAAAGTGAACTTAACAGAAGGACTCCAGTGGATCCCACAGTGAGGAAGAAACCACCACCATCCCATTCCTCCAAGCAAAGGATTCACAAGATGACAACTTGCTGTATTATCCCAGCCACCACCAAATGACCACTCCAACCTCAGAAGCCAAAGAAGAATGAGAATAGCATCAAGAAAAGGTGTAGAAACTCTGTTACCATTTTTATTACAAGGACTTCATCTGCATAAATAGTCTTCTTCTGTAGCAAATCTATAACTATAATTCTTGAATTTAGACTGTTAAAATTTCAATTACACTAACAATAAATTATTTGCTTTCTTTCTACATATACACACACACACAAAGCATGCTTCCTCTTTGCCTACCAAGTTTCTAAGCACAGCACATATTTGTTGTGCTGCTGGGATGCTACAAGCAGGAGAGGGGCAGTTCAGCAGCCTGTCACTCCAAACCACATGTGGCACAGCATGTTCCTACAGACCTCGGTTCTGCAGAAAATGGAATATTTCAGGATTAGCCTAGGCAGCATTTGCAGGGCCACTCCACTGTCAGTCAGCATTCGAGGACACTTAGTGCTCTGCTCTCACATTCTGGAATAGAGAAGTCAGCTTGTAAAACAGGAAAGCTGCCTGTTTCAGTGATAGCATTCACACAACAGCAGTGCTGGTTTCTCTCTATAGAGAGTATCAATCCACCCCTTTCTGCTCAGGAGCAAGTAAGAGCACAGTGAGCATTCTTCCACACACCAGCATTTGCTGGCAGCCAGTGTACTCTGCTGTGCTGCTCCCCCCACCCTACTCAGGGACAAGTGGCTGCAGATCATGCAAACAATTACCACCGCTTACAGCTGCAACAGCAGAAAATCCTTACAGTCATCTACACCTCTGCAGAAATACGTTTTCATAGCAGGGCAATGATATTCCACCTCAGTTCCTCTAGCTTGTGGTATCGTCCTGCCAAACTACCAAAGCCAACACCCAGCTGCATGTTCTTTTAGGTCCCTTAACCAGGGGCAGAGGAGGAGGAGGAAGACAAGCAATAGGAAATGGCAGAAGAGATCCAAATTAGAGAGTTCCAGGTAACTGGTCTGTTACTACAGCCCTTTTCAAAACAGAAGTCTTGCAGTAGAAAGCCTGCCTTCCAATACAAGGTTTTTCAGTGAAGGCTCCCAATCCCTCTGGCTAACGCACACCTGACTATGAGGAATTTTGAAGATGCTCACTACCTTTAAGAGGAGAGAAAGTTCCCCCTCTGAAGTCTTAAAATGAAGCTGACACAGAGTGACAGCAGTGGCTGAACAAGAGCATTTCAATTTAGTGCTTAATCTTGCTTAATGCTTGCTTTCCCTTTCTGTCACCCTTTGACATTTTTCTGTTTACTCATTGCAGGATATTGAAAGAACAAGGGTAAATACATCCGTTCCTCCAAAAGCTTCAATCAAATCTCAATTAAGAAGTGCCTATATTACAAAAACTACAGTGGAGGCAACAGTGTGGTCATCATCCTCCCACCTGGAGGAGAGCTTTTCTTAAAAGCATGAAAAATCCCACACCCATCAGATGTTTCCTGCACAGGGCTCAACAACTGAAACTGCTGCTCTTTCCTATTAAATTAAGAAAGGAGGAGTTTGTGTTTTTTTCTTTTGAAAGCTGGTCAAGAAAATATTGGCTTTCAAGAAGACTCCCTCTTACTGTATCTGCTGCCACAGAAATACCACTTTTTGAAGAGAGACAGCAGATATCCTCTCCTGCCTGCAGCAACATCCAGCACCCTCAGGAATCAGCAATCCCCAAACTCACTGATATTACATGGAAAACCTAGTCCCTTGACTTTACACAAGACTTCTCCATACTGGCTGTGGGGCTCCCAACCCATGAAAATTGCCAGGACCCCTTCCTGTTAAAGGAGCAAATACAGCACAAAGCATCAGAAGCCCCAACACTCATTTCCCACATCACCAAGCTCTTCCTGGGACTATACTGACACCTGGCTCACAAGGCAGAGGCTGTTAGTAGAAGGCTGCTCTATTTGGCGGCTGTAGAAGACAAGGGAAAAAAAATGTGTGTACAAGATAGATAGGAGCAAGGAAATGAATATGAGTAACATTTCCAAGGTAGAGTAGTACAGTGTGTGGTTATTGACAGCCCCAATGTGCTCTGCAGCCTCCAGCTGATAGCAGCTCAATAGCAGTGCCCAGACCTGGAGAGCTGTTAACATATGGCAGCCGACTTCAGCCATGAAAGCCAGCTGTTCCCACTTTAGCCACAAAGTACCCAGATCAAGCAGACCAAGGCACTTGCCCAGCCTGGGCCAGGACATTTTTAAGCCAAAGCCAAGGTGCAGTGCTCCATTTTAGGCTAGCAAACTCAGTCTGAGCCTCTTTGGTGGGCATTTGCAATGGGAGAAATAGGAACCCGTGGGCTGCTTCAAAGTGTGGGAAACTGGAATAAACAGGACTTGCATCAGTTTCATGTAATCGTGATTTTAAAAGCCCTGAGCAGTTACAACGTGGCCTCATTGGAGGATCAAAGGATGTGTGAAGTGTTGTCTTGGCTGCATGTGACAGGGCTGGTTGTAGGGAACCAGGACATGCTATGAACAACAGACTCTTTCCACAGTTGGAGTGCTGAGCTGGCTCCCTCCTCCATATCCCACTGAAGTGAGTGCAAGCATGAAGGAAGAGTTCAAGTTACCCTTCAATGCTCAAGCACTGGAGAAGGCAGGAACAGCTGACACTGCTCCAGCCTCCAGCTGCCCACTCACCAACAATTGTGCCTCAGCTGCTCCAGCGTCCCTCCAACACAGTGCACTGATCCCCTGCATGTCAGCACCTGACTCATGCACTGGCTGAGAGGGGGATACAGCTCATTATTACAGCTCATTAAACAGCTCACATAATGCCACCCCATCAAGTCAGGGCTCTCAGCCTGAGTCAGAACAAGATTTCCCCCACCAACAGTTTTTCATGCAAGAAAAAGGAAAACTTGCAGCTGTTCAAGGGACCTACTCATGTAACTCTTCTGATTTTTTCCTCTTTCAAGTCACTGCTATAGATGCTCAGATCAGTGAAACCATTCTTTCTTTGCAGTTCCAACAACAGCTTTCCACTCCTATTTACTTACACATTTCTGATTTCACAATTACACACTAAGGGGAAAAAAAATCATACCTACAGTACTGCAAGTACCTAGTGATAAGGAAACAAAGCAGTAGGAAAAGGTGCAGCTTTGACCATAAGGAAAATGGGGGAAATCTTGTCCTACTGCCAGTAACAAGTTCTTTCTGCACAAAAAAGAACATTCAAGTCCATTCTGTCAGCACCAGAAGTGTAAGTTAAGGCTCTAGGAGAAGAAAGGCTTACACAGTCTCTCAAGAAATCATGTGTAGCGTTTTGGGACTCGCTTAAAGTACCACAAAGCCTAAAGATTTTGAAAGACACCAGGTTACATAAGTGAAGAGCTGCTGAAGCATAAGAAGAACCCCTGAACACAACATCAGAAATGGAGCATTACTAGATAACTGTTTGTGCTGTGCTGCTTGCCTTCATCACACTGCTGAGTGGCACAGTCCCCTTCTACTGCACAGACAGCTTCAGCCTATTTTTCCAGTGGCAAACTGTACGAGCACCAACAGTAACAGTGGCAAGCCACAGAAAGAGACTCTTCTTGCAAGCAAAACCAGTTACAGTTGTGGTTTGAGGTTTTTTTCTGGGGGGAGGGAGGACAAGGTTGTGAAAACACAACTGCAGTTATTACACCATTCAGCAACTAAGTCCATATAGTGGATCAGATTTTCATTCATGGCAAGTTAATGCAAAGCAACAGAACAAGGGACTCCTCATCTCAGGACAATATTATATCCATTTGGCTTGAGCTGGCATTACTGCTTAGGTGTTTGTAATCACAAGGCAAGAAGGCCTGGATGCTTGCAGTCCTCTTTCCAGAGCAGATGAAGCACCCCATCACAATGTGGAGACAGCCAGTCCAAACATCCTTTTGATGAAAACAAAGACAATTCAAGTGAAAAGTTGCTCGATGGTTCTGATGATGATGATAGCAGGCTGGTTACAACTGTTCAAGGACTGCTGCCAAATCTCACTGCTCAAGAGAGAGGCAAGATGTAAATATGTTCTACACCTGTAGGGTTAACCTTGTCTAGCTTGGCTGCAGACTTAACTACATGTAGATTTTCTTCCCACCTCCTAACTTTCATTAGCTGAGAAAGCTGTCACAGTAACAACCGAGAGTGCAACCTCTGACTCACATTTTAAAACAAATTAATTTCTGGTTAGAGGAGGCCCCTGAGACGGGACCTGACAGCCTGGACTTTAACCATGTACATGGCTTTAGTGAGTAATAATACTGTATCATCAAGGACAATTTCCAATGTAAGCACTCCAGTTTGCCAGGGAAAGTGGTCTTTCAAGGCTAACTGGCAGAGTATCAGAAACCATTAATTAACAGGCACAAGTGTGTTGGCTATCGTAGATTTTCCCACTGTACCTGCAGGTCTTCACCTTACCACAAAGACAAAACAGCATAATCACTCCAAAAAGAAGGCAGAGAAAGAAGATGTTGCACCACATTTGCTCCATAACAGTCAGTTACCTCACACGAGGCACACTATTCTAGTAAACATCCTGAGGTGCAGTACCCTCTTTGTACAAAGTCATATTTATAACACAAATTAGTTCAATAGCAAAACAAGTCCCTAGAAAGCGTCAGCACTGTCACCAAAACTTTGTAAAACACCATAGTATTTTACTCTTCTTTCCCATCAGAAGTTGTTCAAGACCCTGCAGCTGCAATAAAGATATTTGCCTTTTAATAGAATAGGCTCAAACACAAAGAAAGGACTTTGGGACAAATCCTGAAATCAGTTTTAATTCCTGCAGCTGGAATTAAAATTCTGATCAAACTGACAGTTGTGTTATTTCCTGGTTGAATGATTTTGTTTGTTAGTGCCCAAGAACAGGCTTTCAGGGTTGTTTTCTTTATTGAAAAAATATATATATTGAAGATAGACACAGGATTTCAGAATGGTTGAAAGAACCTCCTCAAGGAAGTTCAACTGCTCCACAGACTATCTTCTGCTTGGGCAAAGATAACTTCCCCTTTTCTCTCTGTACAAACTCAGAAGTCGCTGCTAATCGTATTACTCAAGCTTCAAAGCACTTAACCGAGAGCAAATCAAGGCTGGTGCCTGAACCAGCTCACCTGGCAGAGCAGAGAGCTCGACTGTGCATAGCCAAGGGTTACACTCACAGCACCCCGTCCAGCACCAAAGCCACCAGAAGTGAATGCTTCCTGCATTCCTGCGTACCGTCCCGAGCGTGCTGAATAGGAAAACCTGAATGAAATCAGCCCAAGGGCACCGAAACTGAGCTGGGCCACGCAGCCCTGCCGCTCACTGCAGGCAGCTAAGCGACCCCAGCCCGCCTTACTTCACGTCGTGGAGAGCAACTGGTGTGTAGTTCAGTACCACAACACATAAAAGGCTCCAAATGATCCATGGGTCGGCAGGATAAATGCAATACGACTCTGGAGGGAGAAGCTTTCACAGCAAGAGATCCTGCTTTGCCCACATTCAGGTCAGCCTTCATCAAAGCACCAATTGTTCTCTTGGGCAAGCAGTCCCAAGGTTTTTTGTTTAAAATAAACCATGAAGTTTCAGGAAGAGCGTTTCAGCCACAGCAGCTCGGCCAACAGTCCTCCCAGGCAAAATGCACACCACCGAAGTACCATCGTCCTCCGCAACCCACAGAGCCACAGAGGCGCCAGCCCTGCTCCCTCTAAGAGGCCGAGCGGCAGCTGCCCAAATGGAGCTGCCAGCTGCGGAGCAACCTGGGATGGAGAGAATTAAGAGGGAACAAACCCTGCGAACAGCGCTGGTCAATCAAAAGTTGCACACTTGTAAAATGGAAGCGCTCTACTTTTACTGCAGGGTGAAAGCAGAAAGTTTATCCACCCCCCAAACCCGTCGGGAAGGCCGGGGATGGCGGCGCTCCGGCGGGGGATGGTCCGGCAGCCGCCCGAGCTCCGCGCCCGCCCCCCGGTTCCGCATTTCCCGAGCCGACGGCCGAGGCAGCCTCGTCCAGGCTTGAGGGAGCCCCTTCCGCACCGCCCCGAGCTCCAGCGCTGCCCGTGCCGACAGGTCAGGGCAGGGCAGTGCTGGGCTGAGCTGAGCAGGTCCGGGTCGAGAAGCGAAGAGCTGCAAGAGCCACCGCGGTCCCCGCCGCCACCGCGCCAAGCACCGCCGCCGCCCTACCTTGGTCCCTCGGGGGCTCCATTGCGGCCCGGAGCCCGGCCCGGCTCCCCTCGGCTCAGCTCAACGCCCGCCACCTCCCCCGCCGGCGCCTGGCTGGCAGCGGAGGCACCGCCCGTGCCCGCGGGGCGGGACCGCCGCCCGTCCGTCAGCNCACACCTCCATGGACAGTGACTCCGCCACCTGCCGGGGCAGCCCATACGAATATCTAATCACCTTTTCCGTGAAGAAATTCCTCGTAATTTCTAATCTAAACCTGCCCTGGCACAGCTGAATACTATATTCTCTTGTCTTATCACCAGCTTCCTGGGAGAAGAGAGAAACCTCCACCTGTCTAAAACGGCCTTCTAGGCAGCTGTAGAGAGCAATAAGGTCACCCCTGAGCCTTCTCTTCTCCAGGCTAAACAACCCCGGCACTCCTCATAAGGCTTGTGTTCCAGGCCCTTCACCAGCTTCATTGCCCTTCTCTGGACATGCTCCAGCATCTTTGTGCTTCTGTGGAATCTCCCTTCTCTTTGATATGCTATCAAAATATACGCACCCACACAAAATGTACACATCACATTACAGAAATTAAACTCTGACTTTATTTGCAGTTTTGGAGACTCCCTTCAAGACTAGCTAACAGGCAGGACGATGCATTGTGGCTGTGTTACAGAGACTTCAACAGCTGAAAAGAAAAGCATCAACTGCCCTAACTGCAATCTGAGCTCTTTCTATTAAAGTATCATTAAATACAAAGAAGTTTTCATTATGCACTTTGCTCAGCAGGCTGCCTTACCGAGAATATTAAGCTGCTAAATAGATCCTTTACTTCACCCTTTTCAAATCCCTGGCCTTGACATCTATGGATTTGATTGTTCGAAAAGATCAATGTTTGTGCAGAACAAGCAGCAAGGCCTCCATGGCAGGGCTGTGTGAATAGCCAAATTGTCACCAGCGTTCAGCATGCATGGTCACATGCTAAAGCAAAGCACAACAGAGAGTCAGGAGGTGCCAACTCAGGATGTCCTTGCTTTGGATAACAAACACCAGCAACAAATCCAGGTATTTTTCAATCTACAAGGCAGCTAAGGAATGTGAGCTTTTGCTAGGGTAAAGAGAAGCTTGTTTATATTCTAGGATCCACATAGCTGCAGCAGCAGGCTCTTACAGTGGTGCCATAAAAATAGAAGGTCAATCAGAATATATCCCTGCATGTTTATACTTTTTTCGTCTCATAGCACAAAAATTAATTTTTGCAAATATGTGATTCTCAACTCACACTCGTCCCATGTATCTCAGTTGTTTTATGACTCTTTCAAAAATAAATTCAATAGATATTTGAGAAGGCACATCTGTGATTTTTTAAAAAAAATTTTTTTTTCCCCAAGTTTTCCCTCTGAGCAGCTATGTGCTACATTATCTGTAATCACAGTGGAAGAATAACCATAGCATTAAAAGTTTTCCCCCTTTGCAGGTATTTTACACTAGCAGCAGCCCTGGCTGTGTTGAAATGCCTGTCAAGAACCACCCTGCAGAGAAGTGAAGCTGTCAGCATCTCACTGCCTTGTTTAGGGACAGGGATATTTCACCAGCATATTCAAAACAGCAAGAGGTAATGATCAAGAAAAGAATATTACCTGCAGAGCTGATTCAGTGCCTTCTGCTAGTGACATTCCCACCAGCCCACCTGAGCCTGAGTGAACCATTCGTGATTCACTCATCACCCATCCAGCTAAGGAATGCGCTGTCCAGTGCAGGTGTAGCCTAGATATAAACAATCTTGCTCCCATTCTGCTGAATTCAGTGTCTAGCTTTAGAAATCTCTCGTTCCCAGTCCCCCTAGAATACTCTGCTGTTCAACTTCCCTAGCAGCTGTGGGGCAATGGGGTTACTTGTGGGTTTGGATCCCAACTAGGTCCCCAGCTGTCCTGCCCAGAAAGATTTTAGATGCAAAAGAGATGCTCAAAACACACCATCTCCACGTACAATCAATGATGCATTGCCTCTTTCCGCATAGCCCTGACTAGTGAGGAGATTAAATCGTTGTAATGAACATCTATTACTCAAACTGAAGCCTATGAAAAGTTGTATGGATATTGCCTATGGGTTCCAATTATGATCATAGAATATAAACACATCAACTGAGAAGACAGGACTGGAGCTCTCCTGAAAGTCCTGTTGTCTCTATGAAAAAGGACAAACGTGAAGGACAATCGGACTAGGCATGTACTGAGCTCAGTGTCTGTGACATCTTGTTTCCTTAAATCCCTTATAAAAATCAAAACAAACATGTACATATATAGCAACCTGCTGTAGTGAAAGGTGTCCCTGCTCATGGCAGGGCTGTTGGAACACAAGCCATTCTATGATTCTATAGAAGGCAAGCTTGGGGCTAACCACCTAAATAAAGAACTTGAAAATACTTTGTCCTGAGCAGGACTGGGCCTGTCCTGTCCAAGGGCCATTTATTGTATGGGAATCTGAGTAGAGCAGCAAACACAGAGGCAGCCCACATTATGGCTGTATGTCACATTTCATTTCACACTCACAACACCAGACCCTTCCCAGTGCTCTGCTGTACAGATAGGCTTGTCCTCCTGCTGTGGAGTCAGAGCCCGGTTTTAAAATACATTCTCCCTAGATCAGCAGTTTATTGAAAATAACAGTCAATGAAGTCAGAAGTGAATAAAGACCAAGGTTTCAAAGACTTAGAGCTGCCAAGGTCATTGAAGAACATAGATTTAAGAGGACTCATTTGTTTACATTTTATTTCACAATGCAGCCAAAAAGCACCTTCAGCTTGGCTCCTTTGAAAGCCTAGAAGGATTTTATTAAGCTAAACCCATATTCAACTCCCTCTTTTGGGCAGGGAATTAAACTCTTAGCTCCCATAAATCTGTCAGAAGCTCAGGGGGAAGCACTCTACCATGGGTTAGGATGATGTTTGGTCCCTCCAATTGAAATGGTTCCACTGCATATAAAAAGTATTCATGGGATCAAACGAGTGTGACATTCAGTTTTAGCGCGAGAAAAGACCTGTTGCTCAGCTATGATCTGCTAAAGATATTAATAAATATTCAGTGTGATGAGCTAAACTTAGAAGGTTTTTTCCTCCACATGCAACACGCCTGATGGCAGGGACGTATTCACACAGTAGCTCACCTCATAATCCCTTTTTCATAACCTCTAATGTGGGCACTCTCCTGCCAAATATAAATTCAAAACCCCTTTAGCAGAGGATACATATACATACCAAACCATCAGTATCACGGGTAAATAAAAACTGTAATGAACTTATATTTACCATGTCCCAGGTGAATATCACTGGGATATTAGAGGAAAGAAAACAGACAAGAAAGCATACTCCCTCCCTCTACATTATTGCCTGATGCACCAGGCATAACTCTGAAAGCACTTACTGGATCAAAGTCCTGGCAGCCAAAGAGGGGCATAAATTGAATCAGAAATCCTATGCAATATGGCCCACCAGAGGAAACACTAGAAATCCTTAAAAGCAGATTTGCCTGTGCCCAATTAACTGTACCATCAAAATGAGACATTGAATATGTAAGGGCCTTTTTAAGGCTGTGTGTTAGCCGACTCACAAGTCAGAGTTTACAGTTTTGAATATTTCTTGCTAAAAGCCTTTTGTGGTAAATAAATCCTTCACACCTCTTAGTATCTACAGGTCAAGATCATATCTATGCACTCACTGAGAAAGATAAGCAGATGTCCAGTGGGATCCTAAAATCTCATAAACTCCCACCTCACCACAAGTTAAGTGTGGTATGTTGCTGGTGCGGTATGAAAGTATCTGTGGATGCCTTTCTATATCTTTAGATGCCTGAGTGTCTCCATGTCCAAGTTTACTTTTGCTACCAATTCTGAATTAGTTAAATGCTTTAGAAGAGGAACACCCTGCAGTTCTAAGCCTTCAAAAGAACCTGGAGGTCTTCAGCTGAATAGTCCACCATAGAAAAGGCTCCATGAGCATTGTAGAACAGTAAGCAAGCAGTGGGACTTCTTATTTGTACTCAGCCAAATCCTGAAATCCTCACAGGGACTAAATAAAGGACCAAGCTTCATGACACCTGCCTGCATTAGGCTAGTTTCCTGTAACTAATCTGACTGGGTGCATGCAAAAAGCTGTTAGCTGGGAGTTTGTGCCTCATATCGGTAGCAGCTTTTGACACCCACTCTGTATAGCTGCTAGCAAATGTGGGATAAATAGACTTGCAGGGCAAAGTAAAACTAAACTAAAAAAAAAAATCAAACCCCATATTAAATCTGCTGCAGAGGCACTAGAGGGAGAGCTAGAGCACCTCATGAGTTTGGATTTCCCGTCTCCTGCTTATTTCATCATTTCCCAACGAAGGAAGCGTACCTACGCATTTAATAATTAAGACTCCAAAACTCGTAAAAAGGCTTATTTTGCATGAGATACAAGGAATTTGGCATAGATGTGCACACAGATGCACAAATGCTGTAAACGTATAGCTTAGGAATAGCTTGTATTTCTCCACTTTACCTTTCTCACCCCTGTTACTTTCATTTGTGAGCAGACGATACATTTCTAATTTCTCATTACCTACTTCCACTTGTACCACAACTTCCTTTGATAGCAGTTGCTCAATTATAGCTCCAGGAATGATGTGATAAAGTGTTCTCAAGCCTTCGAGCTGTTTCCAGTTATGACATAAATATATCAATTGGGGAGCACAGTCCTTTCTTTTTCACACGCCTCACCATCTGCAGAAAACAGCTTTATTGCTGTAGTAAATATACTGTAAGTTAAGCTTCGGCTAAACTAATTCTGTATCAATTAACTGGTGCTAGTTTGTCACAATTATTTTATTTCAGAAAACAGACTAAATGGAACACTTTCACATTCTAAAATTGATACTGGGAATTAAATGAGTCATGTCTTCTGTAACTCATTGCTAAATTATTTTTAAGGCTGCAGTGTTGTACCATTACTACATGGTAATTAAAACTCAGAGGATCTAGGTTCAAATTGTAGTTACTCTTGTAAGTCTTATGATACTCTTATGAGATGACTACATATTACCAGGGACACTTTATTACTGGTAAACCAAAACACAAATATTATTTATAATTTGTTAGAAGCAAACAAACAAACAAACAAAAAAGTAGAACTGGGGAAAGATTATATATATAGGAGTCCAATTACAAGGTTACAAGGAAGAAAAAAAGCAATGACCCAATTAATTAAAACTGCTGCAAATTGTTTATCTATTTTACACACAGAAGACTAATGCAAAAGCCTGCTCACTTGCATAATATGAGCTGAGAAACTTTAGCCTTTTAAGTTTCCTTAGTAGGCATTTTTGCCTTCTTCATTTTACAAACAAAATGCAAGTCTCCTAGTTCCTCGACAGTGTAGCATCCAGCTTCTCAAAGAGAATTCATCTGTGTTTCAAGCTTCTCAGCATATAGCTGTTTTCATTGATATGGCATTTCACTGAGCTAGACAGTGTAAAGTCGAAGTAAGAGTAAAAATTAAACTATAAACACTGAGATTAAGCTTTCATTCATCTCATTAATATTTTACTAGTAACACTGTCTACTCCCTGCTGCTAGTCAGTAGGCAGTTCCATCACAATCTCACTTAGAAATGTTTCCAATACGTGAGGTGCACAAAACAGATAAATCATGTAAGTTAGTTTTTCCTCAAGACAGTTATGAAGCCAACTACACTACATGTTAACATTGTTTCTGCCTGATCTTACAAAGCTGATTTTTAAACTCCTTGCAAAAATCCTGCCTTGAAATTTACCAAATGAAAACAGACAGACCATACTTCCAATTTCGGCCACAACAAAACAAAAAAACAGACAAAACAGGTCTCCTCCCTTCTTTTCACACCACATATCTATTTGCTTAAAAGAAGCACAGAGTTATCTGATTTTTTCATTGAGCCTTAAACCTCCACCAGAACTCAAAAATGGGGCAGCCACTTCCCTGCTCCTCTGCAGCCATGAGGCACAGGTGTGGTTCTGCAAACTCAGACACCTGCCACCCCTGCTCAAGCAGGTTTTGGTTTTAATTTTTTCCTTTCAAAGAGAAAACGCCAATACTTGTTTTATCTGCAAAAGCCCATATGTTTTGTGCCCGAATTATAAATTGGTGCATGTGCTAAATGCAAGCATGAGAGTATTTTTATTTGCCCGTGCATTCACTGAGTTTTGTGCATGTAAGCTGCAATAAAGCAACACTGCTGGCTGATGGCAAGCAGCGTATGTGCAGTTACCTGACCAGTAACCTAAAGGAGAACTTATGCCTCTTAAAGTAGTGCCCTGGCCTCCTACAGCACTAGTCAGACCACATATAGATATTTAAAGCTTCATTCCAAATTTGCATCTCTCAGCTCTTTCTTGCAGCTCAGAATATGCTCCTGATGCTTTGAGAGCTCCAGTCTCAGTCCTCACTGCAGCAGCAGCAGCTCTCCAGATCAGTATATAAATGTGAACCGGCTGAATAGCTGTGAAACTTCTCTGCCTGGAAAATTCCCTTTACTCTCCCAAAATTATATTTTTGCATTACATGTTTCTCTTTTCCACTACTTCACTAAATAAACAGTCTGAATTTCTGGCAAGACTAAGACTAACAGCTAGACTTGGTTTCAATATAGATTCTGCTGCCTCCATAGTAGCATAGTAGCTGCTGAGCGTACAGTTAGCAAGGTGGCTTTCATCTTTTGATTTTGGGGGAAAGTCATTGCAGACATGTTAATGTATCACATTGCAGGTCAGGACCCCACAATGCAACCCAGAACTTTGGTCACAGTCTTACCTTTTTAAATCTCTCACAGGTGGGTACTTAGGGCTCCTGGCTAGAAGCAGTGACATGCTACACTTAATGCCCTCATTTTGTGCTGCAGTAAGGTACTGCTGCCAAGGGCAAACTCTAATTCTAGAAAGCCCTGGGAGCATGCAAAAGGTTTCAGAAAACAGCTGGTTGCCTGTTCTTCCTTCTTCTGCTGAAAGGATTTGTATGTACTCCTATCCACCCAAACAGGAGAAGTCAATGCATGAGAGCCCCCTACACACAGAGAGATTTTGAGGTGCTGTGGTTCAAGGATACAAAAGCGTGTATTAAGTTCAAAAGCTGTAAGGCTTCACAGTAGCTTTATGAACAGTATTTTGGTTTCCTGTGAAGGAAAGAGGCATGTGAAGGGTTTAACTGCTCAGCCTGGAGCCAGACCCTGCTTAACTGGGTGAAGAACTGATATTTGTAGCTTTTTCTGTGGACACTGAACTGTATTTTTATTTTTGTATATTTTATGTATTTGTATATTTCTTTTTATTTCTCATGTGATAGTAGTACATAATGGTGTCTCCGATGTACATCGCACTTAATGTATTAGCTACTGCTGTCAACTTAAAACAGCCTAGGACAAAGCCCATAGTTTCTTTTGTAGCTCTTATCTGATTTATCCTTTTTGTTTATGAAGTAAATCAGTATATGTCTCTTTGTGCCAATTTCAGCACAAAGAGAAAATATCATAGATAACACAGCTAATTCTCTCCTTCTGTGTACCAAGATACAGCCAGAGCCAACTCACTGGTGTGAAGTTTTCACTGTTATCAAAATAGAAAAGAGAAGGGAATAGACCTACCCATATACCATGTGTCTTGAAGAAATTAAAGACATGCTGCACTTTTTTTTTCCTTATTGAACAGAGCAGTAAATAAAGAGGTTTGTTTAACTGAAAAAAAGCAATTAACATTTGAAGATGCATTCTGTTTCTATGAGGAACCTTGATTTTGTGCAGCTTATTTCTTTGAAACTAGAGTCTCCAAGTGCCTTGCAGTATTAAGTACATCAGCCAAAGACTAAATAATGAATAAGGGCAGGGGAAAACAGACCTTTTAGAATAGCTTCCTCTGTCTCTAAGTGATCACTTCTTTCATTTTTAAAGAGGGTGTAAACTGCTTTCCCCACCCTCCCCTAGAAAAATAACCCTCTCAAATTGTCTGATGATAAATGTTGGACCTATTTACACACTTCATCTCTCTGCACAAAAGTGCATACGATAAGAGGAGGTGTGGATGTTTAGGAAGTCATTTTATACATGGATGATTTCCTTGGCTTTTAGTTGCCTTAATTGCGTGACTCTTCCAGCAACCCATATCTGTAGCAACAGCCACCTTGCTGCAATGATGTCTCACTGTCATTGGACAATGTTCAGAAGGTACACATTTATCAAAGCCAAGGAATACGCTGGTACCTTCCATGTGATGTTTATGGGCTTCCCTCAGAGCACCTCCAGACACTGTACAATGCATTTTTAGAGGGGCTGGAGTTCAGCATCCTGGTCTGCTGACTGTGAATTCCCTTCTTGCTTCTTCATGCGTTGCTTGCAGCCTTCAAGGCTGCTATGGTGGTTTAGATTGGATATTAAGAAAAATTTCTTCACTGAAGATTTATGAAGCACTGAAACAGGCTGCCTAGGGAAGTGTTTGATTTGTTATCCCTGTAGGTATTAAAAATTCATGTAGACATAGGACTAAGGGTCAGGGTTTAGTGGTGAACTTGGACTCGAAAATAGTTGGACTCAATAATCTTGAGGGTCTTTTCAAACCTAAGTGATTCTATGATTCTTTGGTACTCTATTGCTGTCCATCACCCTGTTGTGTCAAGGCAGGCAGAACGACCTGCTGTGCCACATCACTGCTGTGACTCCAGATCAGTTTTACAGTACCTGGCTCTGGCATTTTCAGTTATACAGTTGCAGAGCGAGGAATTGAATTGCAGGTTCTAAAATCTACCCATGGAGAAGCATAACTATGGACTGCAGATGACCGCGGGCTTGCATAGCTACACCTAATCAGTTCCTGAATTAATCAGGGACTAATCTCCACAAGACACAGTAAGTGATGAGTCAGTATGCAACAACGTATCTTTGCTTTTCATGAGGTGCACGCTGTAACAGATGTCCAAATTATCTCCAAATAGTGCATCACAGCTGAGTTCAGAGCTGAGTTAAAACAGATCTTGAGAGCATCTATTCACATGAGAAATGGAGTGAAAATAGTGGTTCTAAATATCCATTTAGATTTTAAGATATCCAGCTGGAATATAGCACTTCTTTCATACATCTTGAGAATTCATGTGTTCTATGCCTTTACACAGGAACACCCACAAACCAGGAGGGGTGGATTCAAACTTCAGGGCCCCTATTCCTTTCTCCTACTGCTGGCATTGTATCCTTACAGCACAGACAACAATGGAAACAGAGACCTTTTGCTTATGTGATGTTGCTTCATTAGAAGCTCGTGAGGATATTTACATGTGACATGGAGTGACAGCTGAATAATGCTTTTATTAAAAACATAACTCAGTCAATGTCTTCAGCCTGCTGACTCTGCTTTTCATAATGCACTTTATCAATGTCAGGAAGCTGTCAAAAGCTATAAATGGCCCTGAAGGGAAGTGCTAATAACATTTCCTCGAGTCTCTGATCTACGTAATGGAAAATTATTAACACAGAGATATTAAACACAAGATACTTCTTGTTCTAAATGTGCAGAAATTTTAACTCAACTGAAGTGTTTAGAGAATGTGGACAGATTTTTCAGCCAGCATGAATCAATATAGTTTATACTAACTTCAGCTTAAACAAGCTGACTTCTATGGGGGATGCAATATAAATATTGACAAATCTGCTATTACTCATTGAAAATAATGAGCTGGGCAGAAACAACTTCAGCATGTGGCCACACAAGGCCAATTCAGTCTCACTTGGGTTTTGAATTAGAAGCAATATTAGAGAACACATTTAAATAGTTCGCTGGAAAGCTGTAAAGTGAGTCAGTGCTTCTCTATGTCAACATGGCCAGCAGAGCAGAGCCCTCACCGACAAGGGGCCAAGGATGCTGAGAAACCAGAGCAGGATCAGGTCCAGGGCAGTAACTGGCATCAGACACAGCTGGGTGGTCACCAAGAAAGTCTGCAGTGGCAAGACATGTACAAGGGAACGTCTGGAAGCTGAGCCAGTAGAGCTGGATCAGGGCCAGAATCAGAGCAACAGGAGCCAGGGCACAGTCAGTAGTGCAGCACAGAAGCAATGTAGCACAGGTGGGGGCCAGGGGTAAAACCTTAGCTAAAAAGCAGCTCCTAGGAGGCAGAAGGAGCAGGACTTTGCTGCTGTGTTTCTTCACAGCAGGCCTTATCAGCAGAGGCATTGACCTTGGATGTAGCCAGCTGTGCTCCAGAAGGGGATTTGCCCAGGGGCCTGGCAAGGAGGTTCAGTTTTTCCATCCCTATTTAGAAACATTATTTTCTCCACGTTCTCCTAATCTCCTTGGACAGATAGCATTCAGAAGAGAACTGTGTCTCATTAGTATGAATTAAAATTTTCCCATATCTTCAGCAGGATAATTGTTGAGTGACTTCATAATAAAAGGAGAAAGCAAAAGTATTTTAATTTTAAGAATATATTTTGGGGATTAGGAAACAGGTTTAGATAGAAGAGCTTTTTAACATACTGCTTGCACTTTGCAGGGGGTTATTCTTGTAGGCAAAGTAATCAGTTTAGAGGAACTGGTCCATCCTCGCTGAGAAATCCCACAACATACATGTTATTGCTACTATTGCTCCCTCTGCTAAACACATCTGCCACTTTGTAGGGGCCGTGCTGTTAACGTTAATGGCTTTCATGCCAAGTAAGGACAGGTATCTCAGGTAGACTTGAAGTGGATGGGCAGCCTGGCAGCTTTCCTTGCCCCTTTGAAAGTCTATGCTCTGAGACCTCAAGGAACAGCTCTGCATAACAGCACTGGATCTGGATCTAGATCCAGCAACACTAGAAAAAAGAGTGCAAGCTCTCCTTTCTTATTCTTCTGTATAAATGCTGATACCCTTGAAAAGAGAAAAACACTGATTATTGTGGTTGCTTTAATTTTATTTATTTTATTCTATATACATAAAATATACATAAATGTAATTATAAGATAGAAATGGAGAAGACAGAAGGCACATTGAGAGCCAAAGAGTGGACATACGGCCCGATTATAGTACTAAATATAGTGACTTTTCAGTGCTTATCATATTACTCAAATATCAGCGATTTGGAGGTGAGCCGTCACATGTTATAAGTTAAATAGAGCACAAGTTAGGTTTGGAGAAAGGAAAATTAGAAAGTGTGCAGAACCAGACAGGGAAATACTGACCCAGAGGTTAATTCTGATGTTTCATGTGACTCTTTAGTGGTGGAGTATCTTCCTGGTGTCTGCCTTGGGAAGAGGGAGTAACCTGCCTGGTTTTGGAGGCCAGCAATTCCCTCCTGAACCAGCAGGAATCTAATATCACTTATCTGCTTCTGAGGATGGAAAGAGACATTCACAGGGATGTGATCCGACTGGAGATCAGTTTTTCAAGCAGGCTTCTGGGACTTCAGCAGACAAGGCCCTAGGGGTGTATGGAGCAGACTGCCCAATAGAGNGGTAGACTTGAAGTGGATGGGCAGCCTGGCAGCTTTCCTTGCCCCTTTGAAAGTCTATGCTCTGAGACCTCAAGGAACAGCTCTGCATAACAGCACTGGATCTGGATCTAGATCCAGCAACACTAGAAAAAAGAGTGCAAGCTCTCCTTTCTTATTCTTCTGTATAAATGCTGATACCCTTGAAAAGAGAAAAACACTGATTATTGTGGTTGCTTTAATTTTATTTATTTTATTCTATATACATAAAATATACATAAATGTAATTATAAGATAGAAATGGAGAAGACAGAAGGCACATTGAGAGCCAAAGAGTGGACATACGGCCCGATTATAGTACTAAATATAGTGACTTTTCAGTGCTTATCATATTACTCAAATATCAGCGATTTGGAGGTGAGCCGTCACATGTTATAAGTTAAATAGAGCACAAGTTAGGTTTGGAGAAAGGAAAATTAGAAAGTGTGCAGAACCAGACAGGGAAATACTGACCCAGAGGTTAATTCTGATGTTTCATGTGACTCTTTAGTGGTGGAGTATCTTCCTGGTGTCTGCCTTGGGAAGAGGGAGTAACCTGCCTGGTTTTGGAGGCCAGCAATTCCCTCCTGAACCAGCAGGAATCTAATATCACTTATCTGCTTCTGAGGATGGAAAGAGACATTCACAGGGATGTGATCCGACTGGAGATCAGTTTTTCAAGCAGGCTTCTGGGACTTCAGCAGACAAGGCCCTAGGGGTGTATGGAGCAGACTGCCCAATAGAGTGTTTGAAGCAACCACTGTCAGAGAATTTGAACCCAAAATGATTGAATGTCCAGGATTCTTTTCTAGATGTAATAGTGGACATATGGTTTGTGATCTAATAGGAGATTGGGAAAATGGGACATTTTTACCCCTTCCTCATTCCACATGTTCCTAAGAACTTACAGATGCCTCACAAATAGCTCTTCCTCAACACCAGCAGGTACAACCTCAAGCCTGGTTGTTGCAGTTCAATCTGTGCTAGTCAAGATCAATATCTGGTATATGCTGGCTTTTTACATGGGGTAGGAGGGAACTGCAAATTTTTAGCTGTAAAGTAATACAGCTCAGGAATATTGCAGGAATATGTATTTGAAAAGTTACATGAAATGATCAATTCAAGAGTGTCCAACCATTCAACTTTCAGACATTCAGAGTCGGACTTGTATTTCTGAGTGAAAGTCATTAAAACCTGACTATGTATATCTATTGATCTAGCAGTCAGTAAATTGCCATGAGAAATGAGCAGTTTGAACTTTTCTGAACTGGCACATATCGGTTGCTCTAAGCAAGATTCAAGTAAGAGGCTTGTCACTGCTGCAATCTCACATACAGAATGTGCAAAGAAAAATGAGGCAAAAGCATGTGTGAAAGGAATTTTTCACCATTAGGTAACCTCAGAAGAGATTGTATAGGCCCTGATTTTGCCAGAATGGGGGATCAAATGGGTTTAATAAAAGGCAAATAATTAACAATAATTGTCTCCCATATTTCCATCTTCTCCCAGAACAGAATTTTTCCAGCCCATAGCAGGAAATAATGGTCCTGAAGAGAAGAAATGGAAAGGGAAAAGCAAAGCTGTTGTAGATAAAGCTGTTATTGATGCTGCTCTCACCTGCAGTTGGACACTTCTCTCCAAAACTTTCAGAGCTAATCTGTCCAAAAGTTCACTTTGATTAACTCATGGGGAATTCCAAAGAAACAAACTACTCATTAAATTGGATAATCAGATGCTTTGAACTTGATCTACTCTACTCAGAAAAGACTCTGGGGACCAAATGTCAGGCCACCCAACTCTTCATTTGAAGAGAGCTAAAAGAAGAAGGCATCCTGGGCAAATGATTACTAAGGAGTAGCAACACGTTCAAGCCACAGAAATTGAATGGCTGCAGGGATCCCTCTCTTTACTTGACCTAAATACACATGTATTCCTTCTTTAAATATTTTATAATGCTCTGGCTTGTAGCATGCATTCCACTTTCATGCCCTGGTTTGAATGTTGTTTTCGTATGTCATTTGGAAGAGTCTCAAGAAAGAAAAGATAAGAAAAGCATTTTTAAAGGAAATAAAAATGAGCAAAATGGGCATTTCCATCCCTAGTATCTGGGGCAACAGATGGGGTGATGAAAAAAATGCCTGCAGGGCAAAGTTCTGCTCCAATCACTTTTGTGCCCAGAGAAGATAGCTTTAATTTAAAGCACTGAGGATTATGCACTGTGCAGGTACATTTCGTTAATTTATTATGTTTCATATTAATCCAGTGTATAAATCGTGACAACAGGCAGGTGTACAGCAAAAGGTGTAGACTGCTCTATTCTAGCAAGCAATCAGAGTTAGATTAGGAGGTTCAAATATGAAGAAAACTTTACATGTCAGTTTAAAAAGCTCCTACACTTTCTGTGTTAAAAATACGCTCTTAGCCCACTAGCAGTCTTTCAGAGAAATTACCATACATAAAAAGGGAAAGTCTGATAAATAAACTTTTTCCAGTGTCTAGTCTCTAAGAATTTCTTAGGATGAGATAAAGAAATTCATTCAAAATTTTGGGCTGGCCACTTTTTGGTAACACTGAGTCAAAGAGAGAAAGCTTTTTTTTTTTAATAACTTCATGCTGCATTGGCATGTGCTGCATGCACAGTGATGAAGCCTTCATTTTGCCATTCAGCACACAAATGGCCAGAAACCAGCATCTCCATCATGAATTTTATTTCTTTCTGGATTGGATTTCTGCCATGTATCAGTTGGCTCACCTCTTTAGGAGAATTAATCATTGACATTAAGAAGTTAAAATAGGCAATGTTAATTTGCCTTGCGTAGTTCTCTATTTGAGTATTGTCTGTGAGTATTCATATATTTCACATCCTACGCAGGAGTTTTACCTCTGATTTCAAGCCTGGTGTATCTTCAGACATGGCAAACTGGCCCAGAGATCGCATGAGGATCTCAGAAAAGTGTGCAAAACCTGTTCTTCAAGATGCCTACTTGCAGATACTGGAACTGTGGAATGATAAGACAATGTGTAAATAAGTTACTGGGCCTACAGATAAAACGATACTATAAGAAAATAACTGCTGGGGGATCAGTTCCTGGGTGTTTCTTGTAATAGGCGAGAAATCAAAAGGAAACACCAAGGACTGCAGAACCATCTTTATGCACAACTGGTGTGCAGCCACATGCAGCTGAATTTCATTCAGCTTATGTAGAGTGTACGTTGTGTCCACCTATAGAAGAATATATTGACCATCCATGTGGTGTCAACCTATGGAAGAACAAATGATCATGCATATTTAAAAGATTTTTCTCCTCATCTGGGGAAGATGAAAACAGGAGTTTCTACAGCACAGTATGCACAAAGGAAGTATTTCACAGAGTTACCAATCAATAAATGATGAATTCCTTTGGGCATATCTCAACCATAGGAACTGTGCTCATCTGATAGGAAGACTTTGCTTCACATCGGTGGAAACAGCATGGGTAAAGTGTGTGGGAGCCATGCAGAAAGGCTGGGAGAAGGTATATAGTAGAGAGCAAAATAATTAGAGAATGGGAAGTGGTCGAGGATATTTGCATATGATCCTGCTTAGACATAAAAGTTACTAACTATTCATGGGGAAGTAGGATAATGAGTACAGTTCAGCAAAAGTAGTCAAAGATACCTAAAAGAAGTGGTTTATTTATGGACTTCGGGCATCACTAGTATAATACATACAAAATCATCTGACTGTCTTGAACAGTGCACTAGAATTCCCAAGCTAAATGTTTTGAAAAATCACTTGCTTCTTCATTACTAATATCTCAGTCCATTACCATTCATTTAATCATCTGCTTGAACATTGCTGGATGCAGACATGCCTTTATATCCCAATAACAACTTCCTAACTATTTGTCTGGCAGGCAATAAATAGATGATGCACCACAGGTTGCTGACCTATTTAACTAGGTTCTAGGCTAAAAAAAATCAGCAGATTGCGTTGCCAGTCTTTACCTGCATTCCCCTGCAGATGTCTGGAGCAAGAGTAACATCCAGTGGTCAAAATGTTAATTACATTATATGAGGGCATTGCATGCTGGCAGCTTCTTAACAGCTGCATCTGTTTTGCAACAAAAAAGCATGTGAGTGCAAGCCTGGAAAACTCATGATTGTGCTTATATTGCACAAAGTAAACTTACACAGAGTAACACATCAGTCCTCCTACAAGGTTGATGTGTTTTTCCTGCTCGTGTCAAGTCAGATGTAATGACTTCTAAGTTTGTAAACTAAGACTGAGTACTTTCTGGATGAATGAATGTCCCTGCACACGGATACGTGGATGGTCGTGTTTTAAGGAAAAAGAGGGAAGAATGGGGATATGAAGAAGGTACTGTGACCTTGGTCTGATGTCTGTGGAATGAAACCCTGAGCGTAGGACACTGTAGAGTAGCTGTGCTTGCAGTGCTGTGACTTCTCTTGGGCTCAGAGGCCTCAGGCACCAGGTACAGCTGAAAGCAGCAGAGCTCTGTCCTGGAAATGGCATTGCCAGCTCTGCAGGGGAGCACAGGTGGAGTTTGACTCTTACAATCAGAGAGGTAGAGAGGGGAATGTCCTTAGAGAAGGCCCATACCTATCTGAATATTGGTGAAGGCACGCAGTTTGAGCTGTGGGATGTGGACTCTGCCTTCCCAAGTGCTCTTCATCTTCACCTGGCCTGGGCTGTGCGAAATAGGGGCAAAATAGGAGTCCCACACTGAGAGGACAAGGCTTGTTTATACTTTGTGGGTTATGAGAAACAAGTAACCTCAGATAAAGGCTCTGCATGTGTTCAAGGGCATGAAGAAAAGAGGTGAGTTTCTGCTCTCAGCCAAGAGAAGAGGTTTCATTAATTGCACAGCAAGTCAGGGAGCTGCCAGGTGTTCATGGGGGAGCACTGGGTTTAATCTTCCCAGCAACACATGTACCAACCAGAGAGCAGGGAGCACATTGTCCAACAGGAAAACAAGATGGGGAAGACAAGACTGGTAGACCAGGATGTCAGAATTTTAGCAGGTGGTAACTAAAGTTAGATATTTAGTACTAATTTTTCTCTAGAACTGCAATAAAAGATAAAAAAATAATAGGGTTTAGGAAGTCTAACATTCATGTCTTTGTGCTATATCAGCTTCACAGATGAAGAATCACAGAAGCAAATCTGGATGCTTTATAAATGTGCTTATAAACTCTGCCTTTCATGGACAAAGTGCTCTGGTCTCCCCAGCACCAACAGACTTGTTTTGCTGCACTCTTATGGTCTTTCAGCGCACCATGGCTCTGTGACCTTGAGGCTGTGAAAATTGTTTGGGACAGTTAATGATTCTCCCTGCTCCCATGCAAACATTATCCAAGGTAAAGGGGAACCAGCTGCAAGGGCTGTCTCAATTTCTTTTCCTTCTTCCTTTGTTAACAGCAGAAATTTTGCAGCTCTCATGCAAACTATGATTGCCCAAAGTGCTGGAGAAAGGAATTCTCCCTCACCGTCTTTCCTGTTGTTTCTCCCCACAAAAGTATGGTGAAAATTTCAGATACCAAGGCATATGCAGGGAGAGTTCTTCCCAAGGACAAGCATGTTATTTGGATTCCAGGCTGCCTCACATGCCTGTGTGGATGTATTTTCAAAATTATTTCCTTCAGGTTCATACTGTGTGACATCAAATGCAGCATCTTCATGAACAACAATCTTTTGCAGAAGAGCTTCTCACTTTTTCTCGAGGAATCCATTGGGGATTTTCCACTATGTATGTGCTCATGTGCCAGTGCTCTGTGTTGTGCTATGCTCTGCGTGCCACAGGACTGTCCAGTGAGTCTAGATGGGATACATGGCACAAGTAACTTCACTCCAGTTTTTGGGACAAATTGAAGGGCTCTTCACTCCCCAACCCACCCAACTACTCAGGTAAGCTGTGAACTTTCAAACTACCAGCAGACAGCTATAGGCATGACAGCTCTTCATGCTGGGATGGTGTTAAGTGACATTGCTTGCTTCTCCAGATGTTTCAGGTGTTTTCTCCAAAGGAGAAGGGAGACTCAAGGCCACAGAGCAGGGAGATGTAGCATACAGGGTCATGTGAACCTCTGAATACATGAGCTAATCGTAGCTGTGTGGGAGGCAAAGCACCATAACATCTCCTTCTATCTGACGTGTTAAAAGAACCAACATTCCTGCTCTTATCCTGAGATAAGAGTACCCCATCCTCTCCTACAGAAAGCAATGTAGCCTTCTACTGCTTCACAGAGCAAGACTTGTTTAACTCTCCTCTCTAAAGACATAACTGAAAGTGCCTGGAAAAATGAGCTGTACATAGCGTGTATTAACTAGAAGATTAAGACAACAGAGCAGTACCTATTTCAGATCATAATTGTCCACTGAATCCTGCACAGAACACAAAATTAAAGAAGAGAACTTTGCCATGGCTGGGACATGAAGGCTCAATGACTTTGTAGAGGTTTTGATGTCGCTTCTGAAAACCTCACCATGTGGGACACAATATATAGGATGCATACATGTCATGGTGCACCACATTTGACTGTGTTAGGAACCTTAAGTGAGCCCTGTTGTGTTTTTGGTGGTCTGTGAATATTATCTCATGGCTGGAGAACAAGGTCAATGTATGTTCATAATCCATGCAAAGGCTGTCCTGAAAATCGTTTGTGAATTTGTGAAACACAAAGTGTTCATAAAAATATTCCTGTACTTAAACAGAATCTAACTTCTGTATCCCTAAAGAATACTTACTAAGAAAACAGACAGCAAATTTGCAAACACTAATAACATGTACACTATGGATACTTTTGAGTTAATGAATAAAAGTGATTTACACTGAAACGATTAAAGTCTGGGAGAAGGCTCACAGCCATAGTGGAAATGTTTTCTCTTTGAGGCTGTGCATGTCTTGTGGCTGGAGCAGCATAGCTCTGAGGGATAGCAAGGCAAAAAGTTGGCTTATTCCAGGTTGCTTAGTTTCTGTGGTAACAATGCTAAAAATCACATCACATCCCATTCTGGAAAGCCATGCCCCAAGGACACTGCATATATCCGCAAGACCCTAGGGGCAGTGAGCTCTTTTCAGGTATTCCTTTCAGGTTTCATGGTATGGTGATACAGGAAAGCACTCTGGCATGAGGATCTGGTATCTAATGGGCTGCACAGTAGCTGCCTGTTTCTTTGCATTTTATTGATTCTTGGCAGAGGCTGCACTTGTTCTGTGTCTAGAGGACTAGAAGTCTAATTAGCAGCATAAGCAAGGTAGGTCTAAGGGATCATCTGTGTGAGAACCGCTCATGAAGGCAGGCAAGTGATGCTAGATATTTGTACTCTGCAAGCTTTCTTGGCTATTAGATGACATATTCTGAGCCAGCACACAAAGTTCACCTGTGAACAGTCATCAGAACCAGGCACAGTGCAGTGCCAGTGCTCATCACACTGCTGCCTCTTGCCAGTGTGCTTAGCCAAGAGCAACACCTTCCCATCTAGCAAAAAGGAAGATCTTAATAGCAATAATGAGAGCACCTTGTTAGAGACTTCTCTGAGTCTGAAATACATTTCATCTACCCTGTTATCATGATTAGATTCCTCATCCTGTCATTGATCCTGTTTTGCAAGCAGTTCCAGAGTCAGAGGGTTTGTGGCTTTGCTTTGCAATGTGCTCCTTACTTTTACTTTGCTTGTTATCACAGTAAGACCAGCAGTAAATGTAATGCTGTATGAGAAAGGCTCTACTATAAAAAGCTTTTTAGCATAATAATATTTTCACGGAAAGCAAAATATCTTGGTGAGATCTGTGAAGGTAATAAACTAACACAGACTGATTTCCTACAGTAATTCCCAGCATAGCCAAAGAGCACAATTCACAATTCTTCTGTTTATAAACACATTTCAAGTCCGTTTGAGTAGAATGAGGTGTGGAGGCTGGTTTGTTCAGTTTGTTCAGTATTTCCCAGCTGGTCCCATCCTCCTTTATGTCCTTGAGCTTCTCAGCTATGTCTGAGATAAAGTGTGGTTTCACTCTGTCTCATGCCAAAGTCCTGCTGCAGGGCAGCAAGGGCTCATTTCTCCTTACTACACCTCTGCGACCCATTTTGCAGACTAGTCTTAGATATCTGCAGATGTATCCAGAATAACCTAGAAGTACAAAGTGATGCAGGAAAGCATTTGTAGTCGAACCAAATACTGTGATTTATAGGTGCAAGATAAGTGTTTTCACTTTCTTCACCATAAAATTATTCCCAAACAGAAGAGCAATACAATCTCTTGTCAGATCTTCAGTTCCACTGATGTCAGACACTGTTAGCACATACCTCTGCCTCCGAAATGCAGAAGTCTTTGGCCCATACAGAGAAAGTTTAAAGGTAAGCTCCAGGCCTGCAGGTGGGGGCATTAGAACCATTTTATAATAGCACCAGACCCTCCCAACACCTTCAAATTCATTCATATCCTAAATACAGCAAAATAGAGCTCCCACCTCTCCCACCCAGTACTGAGAGCAGTTGCAGTTTGTTAGGAAATATGCTGCAATTAATACTAAAGAAAGAAGAGCCAGAGGAGAAACACTAGCTGCAAATATTAAAAATACTTTCCTGAAATAGGTACTTTATCTAAAAGCCTTGAAAGTAACATTTTGTTTGTCCAAAGACACTAAAGTAGTCATGGGAATGCAGGACGAAAGTTCTGTTGCTGCTTGTGACTCAAAACAAAGTGTAGTTGTTCAAAATCTTTGAACCAGCCCAGGATTTACAATGCTTGTAAAGCTGGTTTAACTAGACTGGCAGAAGGTCAAGGTCTTGCTTTTAGAAATCTGATTTGAGTGTTACCCTGCACAAAGACATTCCTTTGAGAAAGAAGGCTGTAGCAGAGACTAAGGCTGTTGCTCTTCCTTTTACAAGGAGACACTTTGTGACTATATGTTCTGTTAAATGTACCTGGGAGGATTTCATACACTGCTATTTTCCAGGTCATCTCTTCCTCAGGGTAAAGAAATTAAGGGGGCAGGAAACTCATGGCAGAGGCTGATAAAATCATGGTTGATGTAGAACATAAAGGCAGATAACAACTTCCTCTTAGAACACAAAAAATCATGAGGCATGAAACAAAAGAGTTAAAATAAAAGAAAGTACTTCTTAGCGCTATACAGCATTAAGCTGTAAAGCTCCTTGTCACAGGATACCAGAAGTCTAGGAATTTCTTACAAGTTCAGGGAGCAATTGGACAAAAAAAGGAAGAAAAAGTAATCAAATCCTGTTAAATATGAATCACCCTTCTGTCTAAGATGGTCCCAAGCTTCAAATAGCTGTAGACCAAAAAAATTCTTCATATAGTACCTCTGCTTTTTTCCCCTGGGTTTATGTTCTTTCTTCAGTAACTGCTGTTGTTCAGTGTCTTGCTTTATGTAAAGAAGGGATGGAGATGAGGTCCAAAAGATCAAACATTTAAGATGATAGAATTGCAGAGCTTGAACACAAGCATCCTCAACAGCAGTTGTTGATCCCTCTCAGTCAGCAGCTGAGAAATAGCCTCTGGTGTGCTGGCTACTGCTGTCAGCTTCCCCTTCTAGGATGTCCAGCCCTAATAAATGCTCTCTCTTATCGCATTCTTCCCAAAAAAGTGAAACACTGAATCATGGCAATGCACAGTAGATTACAAACACTGGGAAATCTTTTATTTCCTTTCTCCTTCTTATTTGCTAATTGACTGAAATATTCTAATTTCCTGAAATATGCAGCTATGACTCCCAATAATTGAAATTATTTAATTGTAGTTTGAGCTTTTTTGGAAGAGAGAATAAAGACTCACACTAATTGTCTGCACACTCCATCCCAATCTCTCCCTTGATGTGTTCACAGAGGCCTGGAGTGGAGAAGGAAGGTAAGTTGGAATGGGATGTTGTCATTGCTATACGTACAAAGCATGTTGTCTGTATCTTTAGAAGAAGGAAAGAACCACTCTAAGTGCCGTTAAAATAGCTAAGATTTTATTACCGTATTGTCGTGGGGCTAAAAAAT
>VYZS01074998.1:20040-32476 GCA_013400695.1 Neodrepanis coruscans
GTCCCGCCCGGCGCTGCGCTCCAAAGGTGCCGCCCCGGCGCTCGGGCACCGGCGCGGGGCCACGGGCGGCCGCAAGGACGGGGCTCCTCGGCGCCCTTCGCCTGCGGCCGCCGCCCCCCCACTCCTCCCCGTGCTCACTGCCCTGCGCCCCCCCCCCTCCCTCCGCCCCGGCGCTCGGGCACCGGCGCGGGGCCACGGGCGGCCGCAAGGACGGGGCTCCTCGGCGCCCTTCGCCTGCGGCCGCCGCCCCCTCACTCCTCCCCGTGCTCACTGCCTTGCGCTCCCACCCTTCCCTCGCGGCCGCTGCCTCCCGCTCCGTCCCTCAGGTGAGCGTTGCTGCCGTAGCGCCGGGCGGGGCGGCCGCCTCTCCCTCGTCCTTCCGTCGCCATGAGCGGGCAGGGGACGGGCCGGTCGCCCCCGCGCTCTGCTCGTCTCCATCTGTTCCGTCCCCTCCTCCCCGCCGCCGCCCGGCCTTGCCTGGGGAGCGGCGCCGGGAGCTGCCGTCGCGCCCAGGTGGGATCGCGGAGCGGCCCCGCTGCCCTGCGGCTGCTGGCTCGGGAAGAGGGCGGGTGGCGGCGGACCGGGAGCTGTGGAAGGACCCGCGGGCGATCTGGAACAGGGGAGTGGGGTTTGCCTCGGAGGTGGGGTCCAGTATTGTCACCGTGATGAAATCCGGTGCTACGGTGTCGTGGTCGGGAAGAAAAAACGGGGAAGATGAGATGCAGTCCGTCAGGAAGCAAGTTGTGCTGAAATAAGGACTCTAAACGGCAGTAATTCTCTCTCACTTGGTACTTACTGATGCATGGAGAGGAGTGTTTGTTTTTGTTGGTTTTTATTCATTTATTTATTTGTGTTCCATTTATTTTGGTACATGAGGTCTTTATTCCCTTAAGAGCTTTTGAGCTCTGCCCCAGGTGCCAGTTTTCTAACCAGCTTTTGCTGTCCAAGTGAAAAACAAAACTGTCCTGTGTCTGAGCCACAGAGCTAAGTTTGCATGGCACAACAGTGAGCGAACTTTGTTAGTATAAATCTCTGCTGGAAATTTAGTCATGTGGTTTGATGTACCGTGTAAGACGTGCAGTAGCGTCTTAACTCACCTCCCTGAAAATGGAAGCTTGGATATACACTGGGTGCTTTCTTCTCCCTCTTTCTTGCAGGGATAGGTTGTAATATATTTAGAAAATTCTCTTCCCCAAGTGTACTAAACAGGATGAGTTCTAGTTTGTATAGATGTAGAAGTATTTCCTCAAATTTCACTCTAAAAGTTTGCCAGGTGGTGGGGATTGTTATTTTCCCGATTTCTTAAAAACAGTAAACCCCACAGCTTTACTGAAATTTTGGAATATTTCTATTTTATTATTTCACATCAGACTGATGTGATATGCTTTTGCTACTTCGATTTCACTTTCAGGTCTAAATTTTAAGTGTTTTTAGCTCTTCATGTTGTTAGACACTAGCCCACAGTCAACTATTGTTAGCTAAATACTTTGGCTTGTATTTCAGGCATTGAAAAAAAACAATCCACAGACAGATTTTCTCAGTTCTCTCTGAAACGGATATTTTAAGAATGGAGGTAGTACATGGCTGTGCTTGCCACTCTCCCTTCCTACAGAATCACAGAGTGGCCCGGATTGGAAGCGGCCTTAAAGACCATCTAGTTCCAACCCCTGTGCCACAGGCAGGGACACCTTCCACTGGACCAGGCTGCTCAGATCTGTGTGTTCTGTGTGTTGAGGATGACTGGCTTGGATACTTGGTATTGTGACTGTAGTATAGGGAAAGAAAATTGTCTTTCAGGCAGACTGCTCCCAGGTGACCGTGTCCATGTGTTAGTTCCTTATTAAGGCTCTGCCCAATGATCAAAACTGTAGCTAAAGTTTTAGGGAAATACCTGCTGTATTGATAATCCACTAACATGTTGTTTGTGTTGTGCGTTTTTAGAATACCATGCTTCAGGCATTATTTATAAATTGTTTTGTATATATGTATATATATGTATGGCTTCATGGTGTGTGAGGGCTTTTTAAAGAATTTCTGTGTTGTTTTTTTTTTTTAATAAGACAATGTAACTTTGTTATTTTCCAATAATGTCAGCATTTTCCTGTAGCTTCTGAGGGAAGGAAATGAGTTTTTAGTTTTAGAGTTCTATCCTCTTTGGTGTTAAATACAGCAGTTTATGTATAGATCTTCAAGTAGATGCTGGGAAATGAACTTAAGAAGGAATTGATTTAGTGGTTTTGTAACTATTTTAAAATTACGAGGATCAATAATAAACTTTGAAGTAAAGTACCTCAGGGCCCCTCAGCCTTTCAGGTGAAGAAGGTATTTGATTCAAACTAGTAGTGCCCAGAAATCCAGGAAGTTTTGCCTTTTTTTTCCCCCCACTTATTATTTATAATGTAATTTATTTCAGTTAAGCTTTTGAGACTCTAACAGAACACATATGGTCTCTTTCGGTCAACATTTACCAAAACCAAGAAACAGGCCAAGGCTACTGATAGATTTTTGGTTTTCCCCTTAACTATTTCCTAGGTAACATCTTGTTTTAAAAACATTGATTGGAAGGCTTCACAGGGGACTCATCTGTACTTCTTACATGAAAGAAAAGCCTTTAAAAATATTAGGCCAAAAAGTCGTAGGCTGCACTTCAACCTAAAACTCCTTACCTGTCAATAAATCTCCTGTCTTTTCTCAACCTGTCCTAAAACAATTACATCATAATAATTTGTTGTTTATAAAGATCATGGTGTAGGATGCAGTCTTAGGTGTATTTTCTGTATTTGTTTGAACAAATGGCCCAGTGTTACCCTGTTTGATAACTGGTTGGTACTATTTTGCAGCGTAGCCTGCAGACTGAAGATGCAGAAACCATGTAGCAGAAAGCTTTGAGCAGTTGTGGATTATCAGCTTCTCCCAAAAACAATATAAGGTGAAGGATGAAGGCAACTGGATTTATTTCCCTGTGGACGTTGGTGTCACTGCCCTGTGGCCAGTTAGCAAGTCCTGCAGAGCGTGAAGATGTGGTAAAGCACGCGATAAAGCTGCACCGCGGGAAGGGGGCTGTTATCGCGCACAGAAAGCAGTGGGTGTTGGAGAGTTGCAGAAAACTATCTGGTCTTCTTCGCCAGAAGAACGTTGTTCTAAACAAACTAAAAAATGCCATAAGGGCAGTTGAGAAGGATGCAGGACTGTCTGATGAAGAGAAGCTTTTTCAGGTGCATACCTTCGAAATATTCCAAAAGGAGCTAAATGAAAGTGAAAACTCGGTCTTCCAGGCAATCCATGGACTCCAGAGAGCTCTACAGGGTGATTACAAAGATGTTGTAAATATGAAAGAAAGCAGCAGACAGAGACTGGAAGCCTTGAGAGAAGCTGCAATTAAGGTTAGTTTTCCCATGTTTCATTACTAGACTATTCATATTCTACTTGCGATTTTAATTTTATTATGTCAGAGTTTCCTTCTATTTAATAAAAAAGATAAAATATAAAAAAATATAAAACTTGAAATATTTACTGTTTAAAATGTATTTTGAAGTATTTGTTCTCATTAGTGAATTTACAAGTAATTCTGGTGTAGAGCTTAAGACTTATTAGCAGTCAATAGTTCTTATCTCAAAACAAAGCTAAGCATAATCATAAGACATATGGCAAATACTATGTTAAAGGGAAAGAAATACAAGCAGTGAGTCACTGCACATAATACAGTCACACTAGTCAAGGATTATCAGAGTGGAAATAATTCCATAAATTGGCAAAATGCTAACTGCTTTTGCCACTTCAAATGAGAATTGCTTGACCACAGTCCACAATTTAAACAGCATGACTTACTGCTTTTCATTTCCTTGTGAGTATAGATAGGGGTAAAATGGACATGCAAAACAGTAGGTGACTAGATTTTTAAACTCAGTATAGCATTCCTAGCCTAAGAAGTGCATGTTTGAAAAGCAGTACTTCCAAGACAGAGCCAGCTGAGATAACTTTGCCAAGAAAAAACACAGATGAGTAACAGTTGAGCACAAGTAGTTCATGGAAAACTTGAGTTCCTGTGTCAATCCATTAGATTGTGCACAATCTGCCACCGTCTTCTGGATGTGGTAACACTCAGACTGTGTTCTGGAAGTCTCTCACTGAGAGAATTGCATTTATTTGGTGTTTAAACTGCTCTTTTCCTTGCTCTACCCTCAACTACTGAAGGAATATATTAGGAATTTTCTTTTTTTCCCCATCTTCTAAAAGAAGAGGCTGTGTTTGCACAAGGGAGTGAGAAAAGGAACAAAAATGTAATTGGGATTTAGGATCTGAATTGGGAGAATCTCTGAAGGGCACTTGTGATGAGAAGTGTGCAGATCTTTACAGATGAAGATTGAAAGATTATATACATGAGAGGTGTGCACTGAATTGTGCCAAGGAAGGCTGGTGGAAGTAGAAGTTAGGGTGCAGATTTGAAAAACCAGTTGTTCTGTGCAGTGGAAATGAAGAATTAATTACTACAAATTGAGATAAGGAGTAGTTTGGATCTAGGTGTGTTCTAATAAAGTGCATAATATGACTTGGACATTGATACTTTATGGTAGTGCCAGCCTCTGCTGCATAGAAATGGTAGTAATTGTCATAAGCATTGCTTGATTTTCCATCTTTTTGCTTTCTCAGAGCTTGTAAAGTAGCATCTGTGAAGCTGTCCAACACATTCAACACAACAAAAATCTTAGCTACCTAATTCTTGGTAATGTGACTGTAAAGTACTGAATTAATCTACCCTTGAATTTGACAATGGAGCTTCATTGTTTTTCTCCCAAAGGACACCTTTGTGTATAATGATGTGGTTTAGAGGTATTTCCCATCGAAACTTCAGTTTTGCAGAGGTGGATTGTGTAGGCTTTTTGTATTATCATATCAAGATACTTGAGTGAGCAATCTTTTGAACCCTTCCTTCTTACGCCATGCACAGAATATTTGTTGTTCTAACCTTTTAATTGTGGTATAAAGGGAAACAAGGTATGTGGAGAAATGTGTGCCAAAAAGATGAAAATTGCATGGGATACTTTTTGTTTGACTTGTTTTTACTTCAGAAGATCCGCTTTTTGTTTATTATATTGTAATGATTATTTTGTTGGTGTACTCATAAAACATCCTCTCCATTTTTTGTGAGTGAATGGAGAATACAAATGACTCTGGAGGAGTCTGCCCTTCATTGTATTTCTGTAGAGTTGAAGTACTTGAAAGTCTGCAGTATTGGGATATGTATGTGCGATGCATTTCTTGTGGGTTCTGCTGCTGGGAAAAGGTGTAGTAGAATCGTTTGTAGTGGGGGGTGGAGTAAGGAAGAAGCCCTGAAGATGATTTCTGCCCTCTTTTGCTCCAGGAGCCCATATGGAAGCTCAGGAAAAAGCAACAAAATCTTAGCTACTTTTTTACTTTTACTTTAAGCTACTTTTTGGGTGCCAACTAATCAGACATTGGTGGAACAAAGTAACTTGCAAGTTTTGCAAAGATGCAACCTCTTCCTAATATACTTTTGTCATCTTTGATTAAATAGAGAGCAAGAGCAACACTGCATTTGCCCCAAGGCGTTACTGAAGCTGACTTCATCTTGGTCATGTGTTTCTAGGTGTTCCTATTAACTGCACAATCCTTAACTTGTATTACTTTGCTTAGGAGGTTGTTTGGTTTGTAGATCCTGATCAGGCGTCTCCCATCCAGCACCCGTGGAACAGTGTTTGCATTGTGATGCACTTCTGCTCAGCATATAGCAGCTGGTTTGGGGTAATTTGTCCTTTTTATGGGCACCAGTCCCTGTGGTTGTCCCATTCTGCTGCTGTCACACTGTCTGTAGGTGGAAACAGATGCCTCTTTGATAGACTACAAAAATCTTTGTTTCCATTAATTGAAGGAACTTGCAGTTAAACTCTGATTTTCCCAAGCTTTTTGACGTTGCTCTTCAGGGAAAGTTAACTTCTTTGAAATTAGAGAATTATTTATTTTTCTACTGGCTCTCTTCAGCCGGTTTGTCTTGGCCAACAGAAAGGACTGAAATTGGCTCCCTGCACCCAAACCCTCTTCTCTTTTTGAGGGGGAAGCATCTAACCCTTATCCATTCTGTCTCGTGTTCTGAGTTGTTGTTGAATGAGCAGAGAATTTGCAGTTCCTACGGGGGCCGTTTTTTATATCTTTCAAGCAGTGTCTGCTAGCAGAGAGCAACAGGTAGGAAATGCTTTTCCTTGAGGCAGTATGAGAGTGACTCTGACTCCTTCTTACATGTTGCGTAAGAACTAATTGTTGACAGTGGGCCAAGCGCGTTAATAGTTACGTTTTTCCCAGCTCCAGTTATTTTGGGATCTGGGTGACTTTCGTGATGCCAGTGTAACTATGGTAATTCTAAACACCAACAGACAGCAATTCTGTGGTTTAATCGTAATCAGAGACATTCACCTGACTGTCGGGATTTTAAAGGGGTGAGTTACAGCTGCCGGTTGTACTGAAGATACGTCTTGGCATCAGGAAATTGATTAAATTATCTGCATATTCCTCATTTCAAGGGGAAAAACTTACATCCGCAAATGTGTGTAGGAGGAAACACTCAAGTTGTTTAAGTGGTTGGCACCATTTTATAGGCCCAGGTTATTGAAGATACCTATAGACCAACATTCTCTGATTTCTAACTGGGTATGGCAGGGCATCTGAAGCGGAGACAAAAATTTATATTTTCTGGGAATTGAGTCAGACCTAGAGATTGCTTGCATTTTTTGCCATTTTTTCCCCTTGGTAATAATACAGGCTCTCTTAAAGAGCAGAAGTAGGATTTCTCACATCTAAGTATTCTGGATCTAGCTGAAAGGAAGAAGTCCTGCCATTACATGTGTTTCTTTACTTGGAGCTGTTCTGTCAACCAGTGCATCTTTAAAAGCACATAAAGGGAAGAAAGTCAAAAAGTAAAGTATTTTACTTCTGACAGGAAAAGTGCTTCTTAGGAAACACAAACAAGAAGCTTGTCCAGAGTGGTTGGCTGCTTACCTCTAATGTCTCACAACTGTTCTTTTTAATTTTTGTGGCTGTTTCCACAGTTACTGTAATTTTTGAAGACCATAAACAGACCTGTTTCCATATTTACAAAAGCGATTATAAAGTTGAGATTCATTGTGATTTCCATCCAGTTTGTTTGTTTGTTGTAGATAATATAGCTGTGCTTTCGAGGTGTTATGGTTCCCTGCTAAAGTACTGAGTTCTAAACTCCACTTGTCTCTGAAATGTTTCCAGGATTTTCTCAAAGGAAGTCCTTTCTTGTATTTTCTGGATCATAACTGTGGGGCAGCTCTACTGTTTAGTGAATTACAAGCAGCAGTTGGTGGATATTTTGTTTGGTTGTTGTTTTTCTTGCCCACTTAATCCCCTGAAAATGTGCACAAGAGAAAGCAATCTTCAAATACCATCTTGAAGTCAACATTGCTTTTGAAATTGCACTTCCACTGATGTTTTGTGTCAAAAGAAGCATACATTTTTGTCAAATATTTTTCTGCTCCAAGGCCTGGCCAGCACTTTATCTGTGTGTTGTAAAATTCAACAGGAAGAAATGGAATACGTTGAACTCTTAGCAGCAGAAAAACACCAGGTTGAAGCCCTTAAGAACATGCAGCATCAAAACAAAAGCCTTTCAATGCTTGATGAAATTCTGGAAGATGTCAGGAAGGCAGCTGATAGATTGGAAGAGGAAATAGAAGAACATGCCTTTGATGACAACAAATCTGTAAGTGATGTTCTAGACTTGGTCTTTTCATTGGTATGCATTTCTTTATAGTTAATATAGTGTTTCTCTTCTGTTACATAGTTGTTGAGATTTTAGTGACTTAAGTGGACTAAGAAAAGAGGACTAAGCATCAGGAATAACTGCCCCTTTTTTGCTAGTGACTTCTGTGTATTTGTTTTGAAAGTCCTCCCTGCAGCTGCCACTTTGACAGTGACAAGTGCAATCCATCTCACTGATCCAGCCCATGAGAGATATGACATGTCAGTGGTGGTGGGGACTGTGGTGGTCAGACTTGGCAGGATATGGAGTTACCATGTTAAGCTGTCTCTGCTTTTTTATTTTGTTGAGAAAGTGATGGGAGAACAAGAACCCTTGCAGTTAGTTTTCCCAGCCTGGGAAAAGGTATATTGCTCAAGGGAAGGACGCAGAATGTGTACGTGGTGTTGCTTTCTTCCACTCCTGACTTCCTCTGCTTTTTGTACTGTGGCCTACCTGAACTGATCTTTGGTTGCATGATGGACAGTATCCTTCAGGTAAGATGACTCTGTGTTTCTGGAGCTGAGAACATGTTACTTCCTTCTAGGGTCCTATTTTACCATCATCAGAGACACTCTCTAATTTGAAAACTGGACCTGTTTGCATAGACATGGGTCACAGTTTTATTTGCAATTTTTTTTGGCTTTTGCTCTTGAGAGGTTTTTGTTGATTTGCAGGTTGACTTCCAAGGGGACCACAGCTCTTGAATTCCACTGAGGAGGAAAAAAGAATTGTTCTGTAGTAGCGAGCCAACCCGTGGGTTTTTTATGGTTTTATCTATAGAAGGTGAAAGCAACTGTTTTATTTTGTGTCCCTGCGGTGTGAGCGGCTGTGATCCGTGGGGATCCCCCCTGGCAGCTCCTCCTGCGGGAGCGCCCTCTCCTGTTCCACCGGGATAGAGCGGCCGTGGTGCCTGGGAACCGGCGGAACCACAGCCCATCCTTTGTCTCCAGGCCATTGGCATGGTTTTCTGCTTGCATCTCCATCCGTGAAAGAAAGGGAGCCATGAAATGCCACCTGGAGGGCTGTTTGCCACTCCATCTTGGCAAGGAACATCTAGTGTTCCTTCTCTTAAGCGAAAACACAGGAAGTTTAGAACAGAGAAGCTCTAATGGAATCATCAGTATTCTGATAAAGACACACAGGCTTCTATTAAAATATAAGCAAATAGAGAAGTGTCATAGGTAAAAATGAAAAAAAAATCTGAACTACAACCTCCTTTCAAGAACTGCTGTTTCGAGAAGTAAAATCTGGAAAATAACCAGGAAGAAACAGCTCTTTCAACCTCTCCAGATTTACGCTACAGTGCCCTTTTCTTGACTTGGAATGCAGTCTTTAGTTCAGATTTTTGTGAACTGAATATCACTTTGTGATCTTTAAATTGTTTTTTGTTCAAGGTATTAAAATGTTACATTTCAAGACATCAAAGTTTAATTAAAAAAATGAAAAATTTCTTAAAACCCCCTGAAGTATTTTTAGTTGATGTCAGCAAGTACTTAGAAACTTCAAGCACATGGGCTTTCCCTTTTTATGATATGCTTAACTGGCCTCCCCCTTTTTTGTTTGATTTTTGTTGTTTTTTTCTCACAGGTAAGAGGTGTAAACTTTGAAGCAGTTTTAAGAGTGGAAGAAGATGAAGCCAACTCCAAAAGAAATGCTTCAAAAAGAGAAGTAGAGGATGACTTAGGTCTTAGTATGCTTATTGATTCCCAGAACAATCAGTATATCCTTACCAAACCCAGAGATTCAACCATTCCTCGTGCTGATCATCATTTTATAAAGGTAATAATTTTAAAGACATACTTGTCACTGATTTTAGTAAGATTTAGTCCCAGAAGTTTGCATGTCACTACTGCTTGGTTGGACTGAATATAGTTTCAGCATAAGTCCCTCTAAAGTTACCCCAGCATTCATAACTCCCCTATCTGTGGAGATTTGGCCATGTGTTTCTTACTCTTAGGTTGGTCTTCACAAGACTAATTATGATGCCATATGAATCCTGTTTTTATTTGATTTCTCTTGTTGCATCTGTGGGGCACTATCCCTTCTCTTGGACTGCACAGTGTTAAAGTAAGCTGTTGCTGTGCCTGATAAGCCACTTGCATGTTGTCAGTAGACAGATTAATTTGTTCATGTCTTAGGATGAAAAAAAGAGAAAATATATACACATGGTGGAGTTCTTATTGTATTTGTGCTTCATATAGAATAACTGGATGGGGATTTTTTTTCTTATAAAAACCCAAAACATATATGTTTCACCATCTTCTTGTAACGTGAAGTGTCATTCCACTCAGGAAACTGCCTACTTTCTATAATGTATTTAAAATATTCATTAAATTGATTGAAAGTCCCCCAGTTACTTAAAATCAGTACCTCATGTGCTTCATCTGCAAAATTGCGATGCTTACACTGGCAATAGCATTGAGGTTAGTTTACTGAAGTTGTGTTTTCACAGGCAGTATTTTACATTTAATTTTACAATGCTATTTATCTTTTGAAAGATAATAATCCTTAATTTCATCGGAAATGTTTGAGTCCTTTATGTTAATGCATTTGTAAATCTTATGTATGTATAGGATATTGTGACAATTGGAATGTTGTCTTTGCCATGTGGCTGGCTGTGCACAACAATAGGATTGCCAACCATGTTTGGATATATCATCTGTGGAGTACTCTTAGGACCCTCAGGACTAAATAGTATCAAGGTAAGTGTGCAAGTTACTGCTTGGCTGATTTAATTTTTTGAAATCTTTAGGAGTAGTTTTAAAATAATATGGTATTGCCAACCTCAAATGTGTTAAACAAAGATTCCACAGTGGAGGAAGTGTTGGAAACAAGTAGTTCCCCAGCTAGCATAGCTTGGCTTTCTAGAGAGTTATTTTGCATCTCATTCTTCCGTTCTAGTCACCCTGTTTTTTATCCTGTACCCAGCCCACATTCCTGAAATCTCTTGAACCTTTTTAGCTCCATCATGTGTACCCTGATTACTAACTCATGCGAAGCCATGGGCTGTGGTTGGCTGGACATGTTTTGATTAGCGGTCTGGTGTGCATTAACAGATTGTTTAGCCAGGAGGCAAAACAGAACACACGTGAAGGCTGTGCCGTAACGTCCCCCCCACGTGTCTGTTGCATTGACTTCCACATAACTGCTGGGAACTTACTGTCTCTGCAACATCTGCTCTTACGTGGGCTTTTGTTGAAAGTGCCTGTTGGGCTTAAAAGTAAGTAGAGATGAGTAAAAATTTGTATTGCAAGTGAAGGGTCTGAGTACTACACTTTCAAAGTTTTATATTCTAAAATTGAAATTAAATAATAGCCTTTGTGTTGTGCATAATTTCTGGGTTGAGAAAGTCTGGAAAGTATGACCACTTAGACTAAGAAACAAGTCTGTAAGCTTGGTATTAGAAACAGATCCAACAATGAATTTTCGGGATTTAAGTTGTGGAAGAACAGTGTTGTCAGAACAGATGAGATGTTTCTTTAAGACAGTTTAAATGACCTGCCAGTTTCTTGTGGAGCTGTGATTATCCAGATGGATAACATTTAACGTTCATGTTGACTGGGTCTCTTTTGTATGCTTTTCTCTGTATTTCGTAGAAGAGTTGAATATCAGAGGAACTGAGGAGCCAGGCAGGGTCTAATCTGACAGGGATGATAGGTTCCATCTCTGCTTCTCTGTGATTAGAGATAGGCTCTGTTCTCTTCTGCTCTGGCCTGTAAATGCACAGAAATGTTAGCTGTTTAGAACAGAGTAGACTATCTCAGTAAACTGTCTGAACACTTTAGGGCTGACCATAAGTTAAAGCATGTTGTTAAGGGCATTGTCCAAATGCCTTTTGAACAATGACAGGTTGGGGGCATTAATCAGCTTTTTGGAAGCCTGTGCCAGGGATTAACTACCCTCTCAGTACAGGAATGGCTCCTAGTCCTTCCCCGATGCAGCTTTTGAACCATTCCCATGTGTCCTGTCACTGAGTCCTGAGAAGAAGAGCTCAGCACCTCCCTCTCCACTTCCCCTCATCAGGAAGCTGTAGAGAACAATGATGTTGCCCCTCAGCCTGCTTTTCTCCAAACTGTACTCAGCTTCTTCTCATAGGACATTCCTTCCAGCCCTTCCACCAGCTTGATTGTCCTCTTCTGGATGCCTTCAAATATCTTCACAACCTTCTTAAATTGCAGGGCCCAGAACTGCACACAGAACTCCAGGTGAGGCTGCACTGACACCAAATGCAGTGGGATAATCACTTGTTTTGAGCAGCTGGTGATGCTGTGTTTGACTCACACTGAGCCTGCTGTCCATCAGCACCCCCAGATACCGTTCTCTGGGGCTGCTCTTCAGCTGCTCCTCCCCCAGTTTATTCTTGTGCTGGCCTTACTCCATCCTAGATGCAGAACCCAATGTTTTGACTTGTTAAATCTAAATCTTGAGTAACCCTATACTCCAGTGTATCTAGATCCCTCTTCGAGGCATCTTGTCCCTCAAGAGAATCAACAGCAGCTCCCAGTCTGGTATCATCAGCAAACTTGCTAGTGATGCATTCAACTCCGACATCAAGATTATTGAGATGGCCCTAGAACTGAACCCTGAGGGTACATTACTGGTGACCAGTCACCAGTCAGAAGTATTCCCATTTTTCTGTTGTGCCAAGGAAGATAA
>VYZS01075000.1:15921-30412 GCA_013400695.1 Neodrepanis coruscans
CTCCCTCACCGGCGGGAGGCGGTGCGCGGCGCAGGCGCAGGCGCAGGTGCAGCCCGTCCCCGCGGAGGCGGCGCAGCCCCCGGCACGAGGGTGGCGCGAGCCTGACCCCTGCCGGCAGCGCCGCCGCTTCCCAGCTCCCGCCGCTCCGCACCGCCAGGGAATCCGCGCACACCGAGACCTCCACCGGACCGCTGGGAGGCTCCGCCGCCGCACTGGGGACGAAAAGGGACGGGGTCAGCCACGGGAAGCGGCCGTCAGGGCCAGCTGCTGCGTTGCGCAGCCCGGCCCGCGCCTCCTCCGCGGTGAACCGGATTCTCTGGCGGGGACGAGGAGCAGCCGAGAGAAATAAGTCACCGTTCTCAGGAAACATTTATTTGCACAGTAGCCCGAGCAGGGAGAGGCGCCCGTACACATCCCGTTTCCCCCGTTTTAAGGCTAAGGATGCCAAAAGCCAGACCCGCTGCCCCCGCGCCGCGGCCCCGCCTCCGCCGCACGGCCCGAGCGGCGGCGGGCGGGCAGCGCCTCGCACTACCGGATAACCAGCAACGCGCTCTCCGTGCCCCGCCTGATCTCCATGAGGAACCCTCCCGCCATTCCAGCTCCGAGTAGCTCCAGCTCCGCGTAGGAAGCGCCGCTCCTCCCGCCAGCGCAGGCGCAGTGCGGTGCTGCCGCCCTCCCACCACAGCGCCGCCTGCAGGGACCCGCGGGCTGGCAGTCATGGAATCGCTGGGGTTTGGAGGAGGCCTCTAAGATCTAGTCCAAACGTCCACCCGGCACTGCCACTGTAACCCCACATCACGAAACCGTATCACACAGTGCCCGACCCAGACGCCTCTTAAATAGTCCCAGAGTTGGCTGCTCCACCGGCACCGTGAGTAACCTGTTCCAATGCCTGGCCACCCTAACCGTGAAAAAAATTTACTTATGACTAATCTGTATCTTCCTTGTCTCAAGGCCATTTCCTCTTCTCCTTTTACTGAAAGCACGGCAGAAGAGACCAGCTCCCACAACCTCCTTTCAGGTAGTTGTAGATAAGATCCTCCTGAACCCTTTCTTCTCTAGACTAAAGAAACCCAGATCCCTCAGCCATTCCTCGTAAGACATGTTTTCCAGACTCTTCACGAGCCTTGTTGCCCTTCCTTGGACACGCTCCTCGATGTCCTTTTTAAAGTGGGAGGCCCAAAACTGAATGCAGTACTCCAGTCTAGTTGTGGGAGGTGGTGAGTGACTGTATGTTTGGTTGGTTGTTGGTTGGGGTTTTTGGTTTTTTTCCTTCTTTCCTACACTTACTAAAACATCATTACCTCAACTCAAAACTTGTCCTGCTTTTGCTCTTCTGGTTCTCCCCCTGTGCAGCAGTGAGCTGGCAGCCAGCTGGGGTCACCCCACCCCACTCCTGCAAAGTTCAGAGTGAGCAGTGGGCTTTGCTGAGCCAGGGGCAGATTCCTCAGGCAGCACTGGGGTTTGTGTCCTGTCGCATGTCACCACTCCCTGCCTTGTGAACAAACTCCTCTCCACCCTTTCTCATGCCTTTACAAGTCTGCCTAAATTCCTCTTGATCCATGTTCACTCAGCCCTGGAATGCTATCACATTCCACAAGTGGACCCTCAGCACAGGCAGCTACTGCTCTGGGGCAAGGCTTCCTACTGCCTCTCATGAGGTCCTTTATCAAGGACTGTAAGCTGACCCTGACACCCCTGTGTGAGTATTCCTTAGCTTATGAGCACTGTCACCCCTGCACACTTCATCCAGCATGCCAGCCTCACAGTATATTGGAAGCTGCTGGTCAATATTCAAGGACACCAAGGAAAGAAGCTTTTACTTTGAAAAAAGGAGTCTTTCCACAGTTAACTGCTTACTTTTTATGAAAGTCACAGGACCTTCTACAGTTGCAGTTAGATGAAAACATGGTCTGCAAAGCTTCGAAAAAGAGGCAAATTTGCACATGCTAATTCTGTAGCAATTTACTATCAAAGACCTGATTATTTTGAAGTAATGTTAGTCCTTGAAGTTATCAAAATCAAGCAAAAGAGTCTTAAAGAAGCAGATGGAGCATGGTTAGATTTTCTGGGAAAAATACAGCAGACAATGGTCAAACTCAACTGTCTCAATCAAGTGGTTTTGTTGTTTTTTACAAAGCATGGATTTATTAAAGTATTCTAAAATGCAGACTATACTGTCTACATGCTGTTCTGAGTGTGGTGTTTGGGGATTTTGTTGTTGTTGTTTGTTTTCTTTTTTAAGGAAGAAAAAAATGTAATCCACATAATGGCTTTCATTTCCAATTGCTTCACAAACCAATATACATAATATGGTTAAATTATTCTGAGCAAGTAGGTCATACATCAAACATGAAATCCATGTAATTATTGGAGAATTGACTCCTAGGATTACTGAAAGAGTCTTGGGCCCCAACTTTACAAAGGCTTATGCAAGCCTACAAAGTTACAAATAATCCGAAGCATTTGCAGCATTTATTCCAACTTGTTTATTACAGGTTTCTCACCATTTCTGCTGTGAAATAATTACACAGAAAGGAAGGTAAATATCCTACAGAGCAAGTGCATCAATGGGGCATCCAGAACAGTATTTTGACTCCAATGTCAGTAAAAGGAGACATTAGCAACAGTAGGGTTATCCACAGTAGGGTCACTTCCTGGTACTTCCCCTATGTCTCTCACTGTATTAGGAATGCTGGAGGGTACATCCCTGCCTAATTCCTTCAGTGTCCCCTTATGGATGTGTTTGTCATCAATAATGCCTCCTAGAACCTTGTAAAGGAAGATAACACAGGTACCCCCAAAACGCCAGGCAATGGAAAGACTTTAGGAAAAAAATTGTTTTCCAGAGGTGAGAACACTGGCATGTGTACACTGGGCATGAAAGAATGCAAAAACCTTTTCCTCTCCAAGCCGTCTTAACAGTGTGCCTCCCCCTGCTCGCAGGGGCTACAAGGTCATCTGAGAAACAGTTATCTTTTTCAGGGAGTAAACTGTTCTAAAAGACTGGAGAGGGAAAAAAATCCAAGCCTAAGCTGCCCAGCTACCCAAGGTTTCTTGAACAAAAGGAGAAGAAATCTTTAAAGCAGTTTGTCTCCTGGCCATCTCTGGCACAAGGTCACTTGTCCCTTACAGACCTACAGACCGTTTCAAAGTCCCCCGCCCCTGGTGCCAATGGGTTCTAGAAGTTCACAGTCTGCTTTGCAGAAAGTAATTTTCTGTGCCTCCTCATTCTCATGTTGTGGAGTTTGGCTAACAAAAATTTTGTCACCTTTTATGATTTTGTAGATTTTGATCAATCCTCTCCCCTGCCTTCTCTCTCTACATTGAACAGTCCCAATTGTTATTGCTCTCACTGTAAGACGGCAGTGACATCTCCCTGCTGTGCCTTTCCCAACTTCTCTACATGTCTCTTGAGCTGTGAAGACAAGAATGATGCAGCAATCAATTCAAGGCTGTGCCAGCCTTTTATATAGCAAACAGCTGCCTGTCTTGTCCTCAATATTCTTCCCAACAGTGTACAATGTTTTTTGGGATATTTTTGATTGCCGCTGTACCTAAAGTCGATGAGATTATTTCAAAGAACTAGTTAGGAGCTCTGAACTGTAACTGCCACTATTAAATTCAGCACAAGGGAAGCTTAGAAATCCAACCACTCTGCAGTGCAGCAGCATATGAAAGCACATGTTCAGCTATTGACAGTGCCTTCCCCTCAGTGAAGTTCATATTGTCAAATAGCTCCGAAAGCACCACCCATCCTAGTTAACAATTACATCTCAAATGGATTTGTAAGTATCTTCAAAGAAAAATAAATGCACCATTTTAATTAGAAATAACATGACACATAGAGTCATACTTGATGCCTCAGAAAACCAGTGGGAATCGTCAGCTTTCCAAAATGTAACTGTTTCTCATCTACCAATTCCTGGTATAGTTTAATGAAAAAAAAGGCATTCCATTTCCTCTTTATTATTATCCCAATTCTAGAAAAAAAAGTTAGACTTCATAAAATGTTGGCTGACAAATATAAATCACCAAGCAGAAGATTTATAAATATTATGAGATTTTCCTCTAGCAATATTTTAGAAATACTTGTCCTCACACAAGGTGTAAAGTATTTATCACATAAGCTGAATGCAACTTTTTTTTTTGCAGTAACTTAAGTAATTTATAACTGTAAGAACTGTTTGCTGTTATGAAGCCTGCTTAAATCTGAGAATCACAATGATGACTGGGAAACTAGCAGATTGCAGTTGAAGAACTGTACTCTTTTTTCTTTTCTGGTCATTTAAAAATTGGTCTCGCAGTAAAAAATTCCTTCTGATACCATCCATACACCTTTGTGTGTAGTAAGGACTCAAGTACACAAATCACAACAGATTTTATAGAATTCCTAATACAACTACTGCAAACATAAGCATAGAATCACATCATGGCATCAAAGACCAGTTGGAGTTGGAAGGGATCAGGCGCAGCTCAGCCTCTTCTCCCAGGCATCTAGTGGTGGGTTGGGAGCACACAGTCTTCAGCTGGGCCAGGGGAGGGTTAAGTTTGGACATAAGGAGGAATTTCTTCATAAGGAAGGGTGACTAAACATTGGAATGGGATACCTAGGGGGGTGGTGGAGTCACTGTCCCTGGAGGTGTTTAGGGAAAGACTGGACATGGCACTCAGTGCCGTGGTGTGGTGTTGTTCAGTTATAGGTTGGACTCAATGACTTTAGAGGTCATTTCCAACTTAATGGATTCTGTGACCTTAAAGATCATCTCGTTCCAATCCTCCTGCCATGGTCAGGGACACCTTCCACTAGACCAGGTTGCTCCAAGCCTCTTCCCACCTCGCCTTGGACCCTTCCAGGGATGGGGCAGATGCGGGTTCACTGGGCAACCTGTAGCGTATTTTCTAAATTGCCACCTCCCTTCTATTTTTCCCTGCACAGTATTTGATATGCTAGGCAAAGATCAGACAAAATACATGTACACATATATCCATCCCTAAATCCATCCCCAAACCCATCCCCACCTCCCTCCCGTTCGGAGCCGCTGTGCCCGCGGCCGCCAGGGGGCGCCGCGCCGGGCGGGGCGGGGCGCGGTGCACGCCGGGAGCTGTCAGGGCGGTGCGGCCGTGCCGGGGTCGGGCGGGCGCTTCCGGCTCGGGGCGCTCCGGTAACGCCGCTGCCTCCGGTGCTGGTAAGGGCGGGCTGGGCTGCGCTGCGCTGGTCTCGGCTGGGCTCGGCTCCTCTCCTCCCGTTATCACTGTCGCCGCGCCCGTGTCGGGCAGGGTCCATCCCTGGAGTGGACGCCCCGCTTCTCTCCGCGGGCACCGCCGGGCGGGTGGGGGCCGGGCCGTGCCTTGCGGTGCTGTGCGCGAGGGGCGGGTGCGGGACATCCTGCGGAGAGCGGTTATCGCCTGTAATTGCGCCGCATCGATTAACCTGTGGCACCTGCCCACTCTCGGCGCTGAGCCCCCGCAGGACGAAGCGCCCCCGGCTGGTCTCGGGGTGCGGAGCCTCCTCCCGCCCCGGCACCGGGGCTCGGCTGGAGGGGCTTCCTCCAGGGACCTCTTCCCGCCTCGGAACGAGCTCGGCGCTGGGCGGCCGGGGCCGTCCTGCCTTGTTGACCTTGAGGGCTGTGCGCCCCTTTTGGGTCTGGCCTGAGTGCCAGAGTTGTCCGTGTGGTGTTCGGAAGGAGACACGGGGCATGCGGCGGTCCCCGGTTTGTGTGGTGCAGCGTTAGGTTTCATGTGTTGATGCAGAGATGGCTGCAGATCTTGTGGTGCCCGTTCGAAAAGCACAAATACGTGACAGCTTCTGGTGTCATATGTTTTTAGAGGTAGCATTTTCAAATCTGTGGCTAGAAAAGCCTAATAAAATATGTTAGATATGAGGTGAAGGTTTTGATGAGCTTATTCTGGGTGACTCAACCCTCGTGTTTTCATTGCTGATTGCAAGAACCCTTTCACGCCTGGATCTTCTCTTGATGTGCAGTGATAGTGAACTGCACAGTGTGATACCTGAATTCCAGCTGTAGGAGCACGAAGTGGTGGGAAGACTGGATCTAAGTAATAGCAGGCTAGATGCTGCAGGTAATAAGAGGGCACAGTATAAGGTTGAAGATCCTGCTCTTTCATTTTGCTACCAAGGTTTGGTCTGTCTGTGTTAAATACTTAGGCAGGGCTGGCTGTCAGGTTTGCTCTTTTTCTTTGATTTTTTTTTTTTTNGTGGTGTTGTTCAGTTATAGGTTGGACTCAATGACTTTAGAGGTCATTTCCAACTTAATGGATTCTGTGACCTTAAAGATCATCTCGTTCCAATCCTCCTGCCATGGTCAGGGACACCTTCCACTAGACCAGGTTGCTCCAAGCCTCTTCCCACCTCGCCTTGGACCCTTCCAGGGATGGGGCAGATGCGGGTTCACTGGGCAACCTGTAGCGTATTTTCTAAATTGCCACCTCCCTTCTATTTTTCCCTGCACAGTATTTGATATGCTAGGCAAAGATCAGACAAAATACATGTACACATATATCCATCCCTAAATCCATCCCCAAACCCATCCCCACCTCCCTCCCGTTCGGAGCCGCTGTGCCCGCGGCCGCCAGGGGGCGCCGCGCCGGGCGGGGCGGGGCGCGGTGCACGCCGGGAGCTGTCAGGGCGGTGCGGCCGTGCCGGGGTCGGGCGGGCGCTTCCGGCTCGGGGCGCTCCGGTAACGCCGCTGCCTCCGGTGCTGGTAAGGGCGGGCTGGGCTGCGCTGCGCTGGTCTCGGCTGGGCTCGGCTCCTCTCCTCCCGTTATCACTGTCGCCGCGCCCGTGTCGGGCAGGGTCCATCCCTGGAGTGGACGCCCCGCTTCTCTCCGCGGGCACCGCCGGGCGGGTGGGGGCCGGGCCGTGCCTTGCGGTGCTGTGCGCGAGGGGCGGGTGCGGGACATCCTGCGGAGAGCGGTTATCGCCTGTAATTGCGCCGCATCGATTAACCTGTGGCACCTGCCCACTCTCGGCGCTGAGCCCCCGCAGGACGAAGCGCCCCCGGCTGGTCTCGGGGTGCGGAGCCTCCTCCCGCCCCGGCACCGGGGCTCGGCTGGAGGGGCTTCCTCCAGGGACCTCTTCCCGCCTCGGAACGAGCTCGGCGCTGGGCGGCCGGGGCCGTCCTGCCTTGTTGACCTTGAGGGCTGTGCGCCCCTTTTGGGTCTGGCCTGAGTGCCAGAGTTGTCCGTGTGGTGTTCGGAAGGAGACACGGGGCATGCGGCGGTCCCCGGTTTGTGTGGTGCAGCGTTAGGTTTCATGTGTTGATGCAGAGATGGCTGCAGATCTTGTGGTGCCCGTTCGAAAAGCACAAATACGTGACAGCTTCTGGTGTCATATGTTTTTAGAGGTAGCATTTTCAAATCTGTGGCTAGAAAAGCCTAATAAAATATGTTAGATATGAGGTGAAGGTTTTGATGAGCTTATTCTGGGTGACTCAACCCTCGTGTTTTCATTGCTGATTGCAAGAACCCTTTCACGCCTGGATCTTCTCTTGATGTGCAGTGATAGTGAACTGCACAGTGTGATACCTGAATTCCAGCTGTAGGAGCACGAAGTGGTGGGAAGACTGGATCTAAGTAATAGCAGGCTAGATGCTGCAGGTAATAAGAGGGCACAGTATAAGGTTGAAGATCCTGCTCTTTCATTTTGCTACCAAGGTTTGGTCTGTCTGTGTTAAATACTTAGGCAGGGCTGGCTGTCAGGTTTGCTCTTTTTCTTTGATTTTTTTTTTTTTTATGTTCGTAACATTTAAAAACCAGGCTGAAGGACAGTAGGCCTTTTGCAGGTCTAATAGTGTGATATCTAAATATTGCAGTTATCCAAAATGTACAGTCATTTTCAATATAGCATGTATGAATGTCAGGAGGGGGAGTGTCAGTTTGGAAACAGGTGGAATGTTTACAGCATAATTCCTGGTTTTCATTGAAATGAGAACTGTTGCTTTAGGGAAGTAAGCAGCCTGTAAATGAGATGGGGGTAGACTGCATTTCTAATTTACTGAATGTTTTGCTTTCCCAACTTGTTGGTAGCACCTGTGACAACTTCTTGCAAAGACAAGTTATCTTATGTCTTCCATTAGTGGAGTGGAGTGGCTGTGTGTTTGGGTGGATTGTTAAATTCGCAAGTTAGGCCATGTTTATGCTGGTAGTGCTTTTCATGTGTGAAAATACTGGCACATTACGCTGACCATTGGGAGTGCTCACTGCAGGCACAGCCGGCCGTGGGGTGACCATCACTCCAAACATCCCTCTCTTACTCATCCTTTCTCCCAGCTTTGTACACAAAGCATGATGTCATATGGTCTGGAATATTCCTTCAGTCAGTTTGTGTCACCTGTCCAGGCTGTGTATCCTCCTAACCTTCCATGCACTCCTATCCCCCTCACCAACACGGAAGTAAGAAGAGCTGAGAAGGCCTTGACTTTGTGCAATCCCTGCTCAGCAGTAACAAAAACACCTCTGTATTATCATCATTGCATTCAGCACAAACCCAGAACTGTGGAGGAAATTAACTGTACCACAGCTCCAAGCAGCACGCTGGTGTAAGTGGGCTCAGGCTGTGTTCTCTGGCCATTGTTGTCTGTTTGAATAAGGAGAGGACACTTCCGTGTGTTCATTGTTGGCTTAGTTCTCTTGGCTACAGATACCACTGTTCATCTTTAGTATCTTTTTATTTAACTGGGAATGACTGCTTGGGCTAGGCTGGCTGAAAATGCTTTTTGCTTTGGTGGAGCTGTATTATATTTAGTATGCAGAGTGTAGAAAAGAATCAAGAAGAGGTATGAAGTATGTAAAAAAAACGTGTTTTGAAAATAATTGAGAAAATTTAGGAGATAGAAAAGAGACTAAATTAAAGGATGACTGCTAAAGCATGAAATGGAAAAATTGAAGTACTCTGTCTGTGTGTACATAAATTGTCTTTCAGATTAATAATCATGTTGCCCTGACTGAGGGCAGTAGCTGAAAAGAAGTTGAATGATAAATAGAAGCAGTAAGTGATATGTTTGCTTCTGACAGGCTGGGGAAAAGATACACTGCAGGATCAGCCATTTTCCCTCAATAACTGAAACAAGAAATATGAAGAAAGAACCAAAGAGAATCAGTAAATGGCTTCACTAGTAAACATATTTCTATTTTTGTCATAAACTTGTCATTCAATACAAGCATAAAAAAATGTCAAAAGTCAAGGGGAATGATGCTCAATTTTGTTTCTAGTATAATTTGCAGAAATCAAAGGGAATTTAACCTTTCACTTTTGTCTTTTCTGGCTTACTTCTGAGGATAAGGAGAGTGAACAGGTTCTGGTCCAGACCCCATTTTCATAATCGTCAGAAAAGGATTCTAGTGTGCAAATTCCTTTGAAATCCACCCGTAGAAGTGTGAAATGAGAGGCACTGCAAAATGTAACCACATTCTAGATAATGCATAGGTATATTTATGGCATACAACACTATTTCAGAATTAAAACCAGAATAAAATGATGCAAATTAGTTGAAATTTGAAATTAATGAATTACTAATACCTTAGACCTCAGAATGTAACAAAAATTGAAGTTGGACAAATATATTGTATTGGGTTACTCAAGGCAGGCATTGATAAGGATGTGAGAACTTCTGACATGCCTTTGTGAAAAGAAATATCAGGATTGTTTGGAGACAGAATGTTAAACTCTCTTGAAACTACGTTATTATTAGAACAATGAGTATGGATAAATGGAAGGTTTGTCTAAATCTTCAATATTTAAAGTTGTTGTGAACAAAGAGTAAGTGAATCAATTACCAGGCCTCCACTTTTTTGTTGTTGTTAAACTATGTATCAGAATATTTAAAGAGAAGTGTCTTAATGTGAAGGCACAGTGAATGTAGGCAAACTCTCCTTTAAAACAAAGTGTAGTACAAATATATCTTTAAATGTTGTCACACTTGTTTGGGTTGGTTTTGTTCTTGTTGTTTATTTCTTTATTTTAACTGTATTACTATATTAATTGGACTTACTGGTTTGATAAGAGTAAAAAGAGTAAGAAAGAAAAATAATACCTCAAGGTAAGTCTTCCCTCAGTATATGATTGGAAAAGATTGGAAGAGGAAAGCTAGCTATCTAAGAAGAAATTCTTTTCAGAGAGGGTACAGTGACTGTTTGAAGGCACAAGGCTGAAACATGAAAGTGAAAATAAGTTGCAGTTTATTTTAGGACACTTGTTCTGTTATTGTGCTCAGGCAGCTGGAGAGAAGATAACTATTTGAAGTCCTGTACTTAACAAGCATTGCTCAACAGAGCAGGCATTATTCCCAAGGTCCAGGCAGTGCACGTGAGAGCTGGGCAGCTCTGCCTGGGACAGGGAAAGCACAGAGCTCGTGGTGCCGACAGACAGGTGGTACCGGAGCCACTCCCACCAGAACTTTCTGCTTTCTCTTGGATAAGGATTTCTCCAACCCACTAAACTTTTGTGGTTACCATGGATTTAGTTATGTCAGGTGAATACTGTCCATATATTGTTTAGAACAATACAAAAAGACTTATTTTTAATGTGTAGTCTCAGGAGCTTGTAATGAAGGTGGAGGAGCTGCTGACCCTGTGTGATGTTGCAGGTTTGGTTGTGGGTAGCAGAAAAAGCCCTTTCCAACCCACCATGCAAGCCAACCTTTTTTCAGCATGGCAACAGTTTCTTTTGGTCCAGAAAGTAGGACCAAACTGTTACACTTTATACAATGTTACACTTAACTTCTGAGTAAATTTTTTGTGTTTCTGTTTGGCTCAGCATTGTCAAGTGACTGGTGACTCCAGGAGGTTACATCCCACTGGAAGGTGTCCCTGCTCAGGGCAGGGGTGTTGGAACTAGGTACTTTTGAAGGTCTATGGTGTCAGTTTGGAGAATGCAATGAAGATTATTTTTAAAATGCCTTTACCCAAATTGTTTACATTTCTTTGATGGTTGCATTGCTGCCAAAATTTAAGTTGTATATAAAAACAGTAACTCTGTGAGCTAAGATGAAATAAAGTTTCAGGAGGAAACCCTCTGCAAACATGTCAAATGAGTGCAGGTTAAATTCTAGGTGTTTTTGTGGGTTTTTTTCCTTCAAATGTGTAATTGAATATGAGGGACGAGCTCTAGATCTAGGTTGAAATAGTAATTGTTCGAATACGGTGTTCAACAATGGGAAGAAGGGGACAAAAAAAGTACTTGAAAGTGAGTGTTGAAGGATAGCCACAAATTCAAGGAAGCATTTCACCATTTTTCTCTATGTTGTGATATTCTGCCTTAAATTACCATCTGTTTTTTAGTAAGACATGGTAGATGTTTTGCGTAATTTAGAATAGAAAACATGGCTATCTGGAGCTTTGTTGATTTTTAGATGGAAAGTGAATGTTGGTTAAGCTATAATGTATTACATATAGATAGCTTGGCAGTCATTTGTTGCAAGAAAGCTAAAAACATGGGAAAATGTTATTTGAGTGAGGAAGAAGAAAATAATTTTGGTTAATGGTTGAACCGAGTTGTAACAAAGATGCAAATCATTATCTTTCATTTACTAAGTAACATAAGTTCAGATCTGTGAAATCTGAATATTTGATTTGATCTCAAGTAGATTATGATATTTTGAAAGTAGAAATTTTAGTGTAAGATTCTGGTATTCATGGAGTACAAAAGTATTAAACTGTAGAAAAGATGATGTCTGTTATACTTTGCCAGAAACAGTAAGGTGGTCCTGAGCAGTATCAGGCACAGTGCTCAAGGACTGAAAGAAAAGAAATCAGTAGTGTTCTGTTGGTAGCTCTGGAGTCAAAGTCAAAATTTCACTCCAGTTTGTGAAACTGTTTTGTAGTTCACCTGTTATATACTGAGAAGGTGTAATAAGATAGAATTGAGTAGAGGGATTAAAATGTCACCCTAAATTCAGTTTTTAAGAGGCAATTGGAAGAGACAGGTATTTGCCAATAGGAGTGAGAAGTCTTTGGTCCCTTTCTTCTCTCCTCTGACAAACAGATAGACATAGATTTGATACTTTTTCATTTCTGAAAATTTATACTCTAAAGCAAATTCACTTAGGGTTTGCTTATAATTATGAATTTGTTTTCTTAAACAGTGAGTAAAGAAGTTGAATCCTGACAAGACTTGTTCTATGTTCCTTATGAATTTTTAAGCTTGTTACTTGTTCCTCTTTATGAACTTATATCTGATGTAAGTCATACTTTGGAATACTGTATGACAGTAATAGCAGAAAGAAGAACATTCTACATACCTTATGTGTTTCCATCTGACTATGCTCAGTGCTGGACTTACAGTTTTATTCCAGGAATGTATTTTTTTCTGTAACAAATCCATAAAAGGAGGAAGAATATACTCAGTTTCTTTTTATCGTTAATTTGGAGTTTTGTGTAATAATAAATAATAAATGTGTTCTGTAGATTCATAAGTGAGGAGAGTGCACATCCAGTTGGCTGTACAACCTCTGTAGTACAGGCCAGAGGTCTTCTCTCCTTTAATTCTTGTTTGATATGAGAATCACTCTCAGGACAACACCTTGTATTGATTTATAAGTTGCCTCTGTGGGTAATACACAGATTGTTACACTGATTTGATTTAATTTTGTTGTGGAAAGAATTTGAACACCTAAAGCAGTGCTGTTTTTTCTATGAAAAAATACAGTGTACTGTTTCCACTTGTGAATGTCACTGGATAGAAAAGTGTTCTGGGAAGTTATTAATCCAATATTAAATCTTATTGAATAATGTATACTGTTACAGGATACTAATGAGATCATGACTAATTATAGTTAATAATGCTGTCTGGTGGGGTTCTTTTGTTTTGTTTACTTGTGTAGTATGGGGGCTTCCTTCTGTCATTACCGTACTGAACAGCAGTTAGCCAAAATAACAAGTTCACGTGGTTCTTATTCTTCAGAAGAAATTAGAGATTCCTCTTTGAAAAATTCTGAAGTAATAGGACTCTGTGGAAAGTCAATCTAGAAATAGAGTAATTAGCTGTAATTGGAAAATCTGTATCTGTGGTTATAGTAGAATATATGTATTTCCAACATTTGAATTTTATCTGAAGAGCCTGGTCTGGGATTTGCAGCACTTATTTTGTTACTTATGTTGTTAAATGCTTCTGAGTAGAAGCAAAGCGTGATAAATTACCAAATGACAAGGCTTCTGTTTCCCATGTATTCAAATCTCTGTTGGTGTAAAGTCTATTTAAATAAAAATGTGTTTCTGCAGTTGCCAGCTTAGTATGTGGGCATTATACACAGCATAAAAAGCAATAGCTCAGTGCTGTGAAATTAGAAATTTTTCACATCTGCTTTTTAATTGTCTACTAGTTCTTTTACTGTATATCCCACAGCCATCCTTGAAATTGTAAACAATTTCAGAAATGCCTTAAAATACTGCAGTGCAAAGCTGAAACTCTGAGGAATTCAAAGGGAGCAAGCTTGTGAGCTCAGGTTCTTACAGTACTTGAAACAAATCTTGAGAATTTTTGAAGTGATGTGATGTATGCAGATTGGTGCTCCACAGAGATCAGCCCCTGGACCTGCATCAGAAAGTGACAATTTCAGTATGGCAGATTGGTATGAAGCAGACAAATAAAGCAATCATGTGAGGCTTGAAAAATATAGGAGTGGAACAGCAGCAAATCAACCCCAAAGAGGAGCTTTAGGGTACAACAGATAATGGAGAGCTTATGAATAAATGGCAAGTCTGATAACCTTGTGATTAAATCAATACAGGATCTAGATGAAAGCTGCTTTTATTGAATTGATTTGATGAAGCTGTTGTTCTTCTCAGAGTTTCTTTAGCTTCATTGTAAACAATTTAGGGCCTCTTAACCAGGTGAATAGTTTGTGTTGATGTGAGACAGAAGGCTCTTAGGCTCGTAAGTTGTGAAGGACAAGTGTTTGTTGTAGCAGTATCATTTTAACATGACTCGGAGGAAAACCAATACCACCTCATTGATGAGGGGAATTGAAGGCTGCTCTGGAAACATGCTATGCACTGCCCCTGGCAAAAGAAGTTCCACAGCCCCGGTCAATTGCTTTCCTTGTCAAAGTTATATGTAAAGACTCCACAGGCATCCAGGTATGCCCAGAATTGGGCAGTGTCTGTATTTTAATCTCCATGAGAAGGTGGAATATAAGGTAATAAGTGTCAAGACCTACTTCTGCAATGACTTGTGCTTTAAATATAGTTATGTGAAATTATTTGGAAGTATAGCACTTCTTAGGTGGTTTCTTCCTAATTGATAATAAGTCTTCTGCTCAGGTGCCTCCATTTTCTTTTTAGCATCCGTTAAAAAAGACATGGCTATCTAACACATCCAGACTGTCTGTGTCCAGACTCATGGGAGTGTCTTATCCTTCAGTCTGAGAAGCTTGGTTTATCTCGTCTGTTATGCAGAACGAGGGTTCTCAAAGGGTTGTGCTCTTCATATTTTTTTTTTTTGAGAAACAAATAAAGAAAATTCCTTTGGAAG